>LTAE01003655.1:0-41666 GCA_001647135.1 Pontederia paniculata
TAGTATCTTTTTCTGAAATCTGTAGTTAAAACCAGAAACTCTTATCTTTTAGTTTTCAGTTTATTGTTAATTCTAGTTTCATGTTTATATTAGCCCTTTTTCTTAGTTAGTTAATTCTGTTAGATTAGTCCTTAGTCTCAATTCACTGTGGATACAATACCCGAGTTGGCTACTCGACCTGTGCACTTGCAGATTTGAGGAAGCAAAAGGGTTAAAACTTGATTATCATACTTCACACACATCCATCCATACATAGAATTCACTACACAAACCCATAGTATCATAATCCTCACATCATCTATCTCATAGTAACTATAATGCTAAAAATACCAGTATTTAATGATATGATTTCATTCATTTTTATACTATAGAAGGCAAACTTTATTAACAAACGAATTCTAGTTTTCAATAAGGTTGCACAGGACCCGATTTCAATTGATGACTCTCAGACCAATTTCAAGGCAACGATATTGAAGTATCGCACAAGCTTATTTGCTGAGATATTTTTGAATTCTAAATTGGAGATTTCAACACTTGATATGTTTTAAATATATGTATGGTTTTGTTTGTATTGCACAAATGATACCCGTAAACCATATATTAGTTGGCTTAGTTCGCCAAACAAAATACACTAGGGTTTCAAATAACACACTTGCACATTCTCAAGTTCATTTTTTGGATTTTTCTAAATTGTGTTTTTTCTTCTTTTTTTGAAAACACAACCTTTAGAAATACTTAATGCATTCGATAAAATTAATATTAAATAAATTTCACATTTTGAAAAAAAATATATGTCCTAAATTCCTCTTCAAGATTAATCTAGAGTAAAGAACAAGAAAAAAGTTTCACATAAGATATCTTTTATTTTTGAACTTTTTATTTCTTTCATATGATAATGCATAAGAAAACAAATATGATAAAAAATAGTTGAAAATGAATATGCAATGCATCTCCTCCAAACTCAATCTTCACTTTATTCCTAATGTAAGCATTACAAGAGAAAGAATAACTAAAACAAAAATATATAATGCATAAAAAATATAAAAAGTAACAGTCATGATCAAGTGAACTAGGATTTCTCTAGTAAAGGCAAGAGATGTGTATGTCTAGCATAATAGCCACGTTGATGTCACAATGTTCGATTGAATTGCTTCGAGTGAACTCGAAGATCCTTATAGCATTGAGGATGCTCAAAGTGAATAGTTTCGACGAATTCACTGGAGCTACTAGCACTTGATTAATCCAATGTTCGAATGGACAACAAAAATAAATCTTGATCAAGATGGTACCACTAAAATTCGAGCTCGAAACTATTAGTACATTCTCCTTTCAGAACACAATTCCACTAATTAGCTATATGAATTCTAGTTGGTTGTATAGCATCGTCTATTGCTGATGAAAAGTTCAAATATGCTTAGTCTTATTAATGTTTCTGCATGATCATAAGAGTGACGAGGGAGGTGTTGACCGAGAACTCTTGAAGAATCTGGTTGAACTGGAGGGTCTCAAGAGGGTCAACCACCATGCTGATATGAATCACACTTAAAACCTCCGCATTGGTCTATGAATGTGCAGCCCAACATAGAGGTGATGTCCATGACAAAAATATCTTAATGAGCCAATAATAGAATCCACTTCTCGTTGTCGAATATTTTATAATTGTCAATCTGATTGCAAGGAAGGCGTCTCACATCTAGTTGAAGATGAAACAACACATGCCATTAATCACTTACATCAGCTTCATATGTACGAAAAATATTCATACCAAGGAACGTGTGTAAGTGATGGTTGTATCTTCAAGATTAGCAATAATGAGCTATTGAAGTTATAAGTCTCCACAACAAGTTTGCCGCTCTTTTCCTTGGCTAACCTTAGCGTGGAATTTTACAGCAAGTAGAACAAGTTTTTGATGTGACATTTGACAAAATCTTCGGGATCAAAAGTGGAGACATATGTCTGCCCATGCCTGCACGTGCAGGCAATAAAATAAAAAGCAAGTATATAATACATGACATATATGATGTCTTAGCCTAGAGAGGCTTGCTAAACTCTAGTGACGTCCGCAACTCGAATCCTATAAATATTAAGAATAAGCCCACCCAAAGCCCAGTTAAAATTCTAAACCCAGTTATTTTTTTTATAAATGAATTACAGTTATCCAAGACGTCAAACCACTTCAATTCCTATATATTATATTATCTAATCTATTATATTTCATCATTATCACATCTCTTCTTTTAGTTTTTCTATCAAGTTCTCTTGATTCTCTCAGGTATCAAATAATTTTTGTTATATTTCATTTTTTCACTAATAATTTTAATTTATTTTATATATTTTTCATCATGTTTTTTTGCAGCACCAATATAATTGATATTACATTTCTAGTTTTTTTTTTCTCGTCAAGTTCTCTTGGTTCTCTCAGGTATTAAATATTTTTTTATATTTCATTTTTCGTAAATAATTTTAATTTATTTTATATATTTTTTATCATTTTTTTTGCAGCACAAATATAATTGATATTACATTTCTTCAGCATAATTCATAGATACCCTCTTGACGAGGTATTGAATTTAATCATTTTATATATTTTAGTATAGTCAGGACCATTTATAATTATATATATATATATATATATATATAATTTGTATGTAATTGTTTTGTTTAATTTTTGAAGAATTATCCTCTACTATCATGTATTATTGCAATATCTATTCGTGTTGTTAATATTTCTACGGATTCAGAGAGATACAAAAATATTAATTGTTCATTTATAATTTGTTAGTCTATTTATTTCATAACTAATAACATACTTTTTCTTGTCTTAGGTTTTTATTTTTCTATGCATTTGATCATTTTCTAAATTTAATCTAAATATTTTATAGTTAATTATGTCATTAGAAAAATATCACCTACTTCTCAACCTATATTTCATAGTGAAGAGCTTGAAAAGAAGAATGATAGTGAGAATATTCGAGTGAGATATCACATCAATATAAACGAAGTCGAATTGATTTAAGCACTCTTCCATCTGATCCTGGAGAACAAAAAAATTCAAGTTATCATCTTGATAATCAAGATGAGATTCAAGGAATGTACTTATTGAGATGATCATTTCAATCTCATAATTATAACTTTTCTCAAATAGAAATGAAAGGTAAATTGTGTTGATTCCGATTCTAATTGGTCTGAAAGTACCAATTGACTGGAATATAACATTAAGAAAGATACAATATTTTGTTTATATTGTTACTTATTTAAAATTAATATTGAAAGTCAGAGCGGAGGGGATGAATTTGTCGTAGAGGGTTATAGATGGTGGAACAAAAGAAGAAACTTGATATTCATGTTGGAGGCGTTGGTAGTGCGCATAACCAAGTTGTTGCTAGATGTGAAAACCTAATGAAGCAAAATCAATATACTCAAATAGTTCTCAACAAGCAATTGACTCAAGTGAAAAATTAAAACATAATTTGTTTATATGTCTCTCTTGATTGTGTAAGATTTCTTTTGCATCAAAGTTTATCCTTTCATGAGAATGATGAATATGAAAATTCACAAAATAAAAGAAATTTTTTAGAACTCTTATAGTTTCTTGTTGATAATGAAGATATGATTAAAATTGTATTGAAAAATATCCTATGAAATCAACAAATGATGTCACATGATATTCAAAAAGCCTTTGTGAATTCAGATGCACAAAAAATAACTAAAGCTATATTTAATGATCTTAAAGATAATTTATTTAAAATTTTAGTTGATAAATCCTGTGATGTATAGAAAAACAAATGAAAATTGATTTGCGTTTCATAGATAAATAAGACATAATTAAAGAACGATTTATTAGCCTTGTTCATGTCAAAAATACATGTGATTCATCCTTTAAGGAAGCAATTGATTCATTGATTTCTCAACATAAATTAAGTTTATCACGAATAAGAGGTCAAGATTATGATGGAACAAGTAATACGCGAGGTGAATTCAATGGTTTGAAAAGTTTGATCTTAAAATAAAATGAATCAACACATTATGTTCATTGTTTTGCCCATCAACTTCAATTGACCCTTGTTGTTGTTGCAAAAAATCATGTTGATATTTCTGATCTTTTTAATTGTGTCACTATGCTTATTCATTTAGTGGAGCATCTCGTAAGTGACATGATAAAATGTGAGATATTCAAGCTGCGATAGTAGCAAAAATTTTAAAAATAGGTGAATTACAAAGTGGACGATGATCAAATCAAGAAACTAGTCTGAAAAGAGCAAGTGATACAAAATGAGGATCACATTATGGTATGCTTATAAGAGCATGTTTTCAATTGCGCTTGAACTACTAGAGTTTATAAAAAAAATGAAAGGATTCAATCTGAGAAAAGAGCTTAAGCATATTTTTGAAAAAAAATATTTGCAATCATTTGACTTTGTTATTGGCTCTCAAGTGATATTATTCATACTGAAAATCACAAATGTCTTGTCATTATGTTTACAGAGGAATGATTAAAATATTCTGAATGATATATCACTTGTTAAAATTTGCAAATAATAATTATAATTTGAGAGATGAAAATGATATTTGTTTATGAATTTTTTTATCTTTTGTGAAAAACATGATATTCCACTACCCAGTATGAATGATATATTAGTTATTTAAGGAAAATCAAAACACAAGGCCCGACATATCACAAATGTACATCATTATCGAGTTGAATTATTTGTGATGATTATTGATATGTTGCTTCAAGAGCTCAATGACCATTTTAATGAAACAAATATGAAGTTGCTTTATTGTGTGACTTATCTTAATCCTATTGATTCATTTCAAGCTTTAGATACTGATAAACTAATAATAGGAAATTTTTATCCAAATGATTTTTCAGAAGTTGGTCTATTAACACTTAGACATCAACTTCCAACTTGACATATTTTTAAAATTTGCAAAGTCTTGACGATCTTTCTCATAAATCGATAGAAATAAAAAAAATATCATATTTTCATTGGTATATTTGCTTTTGAAGTTGTCTTTGGTTCTACCTATCATGATTGTAATTGTTGAGAGGACTTTTTCTATAATAAATATTGTGAAGACCAAATTAAAAAATTGAATGAGAGATCACTAAATGAATGATTGATTGATAACATATATTAAGAAAAACGTATTTTGTACAATAAACAATGATGTAATTATTGACATGTTTCAAAAAATAAAGTCTCGTCGAAATCAGTTAGATAAGTAAATAGTTTTTATTTAAATATTTAATTTTACTTCTTTTTTTATTTTTAAATTGTGAACCCATTGAAATTTTTTCTGATTTTGCCTCTACTTAGAATCACGGTTCCATTATATGGTTCCTACTATAAAAAATATAAAAAATTAAGGACGTAAGATAATAAAAAAAGAAAAGTCAAAGTGTCAAAAAAATTTAAAAAAAAAACAAGAACTAGATGTTGAACCAGCCTTATTTTTTATTTTTATCCTTTTTATTTTAGCTTTGACATTTTTTTCTCTCTCATCTTTAATTTCTTACCTTTTTTAAATCAAATTTATATGTTAACTTTTACTTTTATATATTACTTCTAATTTTAAACGATTACGCTAAATTAATAATATAACTATAGGAATATTAATTATCTCAGTTTATTTTTTACCATTTTTATATTAAGTTTATGAAAATATTTTATTATATTAAACATGAGAATAAAATAAATTTCATAAAATATTTTATTATATTATTTGTGGATTAATTTTATATTATTTAATTATATTTTGTAGGAAATATTTTATTATTTTATATTCAATATAAATAAAAAATTTAGTATTATAATTTGATAAAATCCAACTGCTTTTTTATCTTTATTTAAAAATATATTTTATTTTGTTAGTTTCTCGTATTTTATCCAAACATCTACTATAATTTATCTACCAAATCAATTTATCATTACATTTTGATTTATCCAAATACGATTAGAACTAATATAGAATTAAAAGAATTATAAGTTCTACTTTTCAAATTGGGATTAGAAGAAGGTGCATAAAAAATGTGTTGGCATTAACCATTTAATATCGCTTAACTATAGGACATCATATTGGATAATTTTCATGTATGATCCTCAAACTTTAACCTAAATACTTTTTTGATCGTCTAACTTTTTTCTTTCACGATGAGTCCTCTAACTTTGTTAATTATGCATATTTAATCTTTTTATCGAGTAAAATAAATATTTTTTTATTGTACTAACTAAATACCTTCATTTAGATATACAAATATGTCATGTTGACTTTGTGATTCGTCATATAAGACTATCACTCGTGTATTTAAGGTAGACATTAGACAAAAAATTAACTTTTATTTGATGTAATGTGTATCCAACGTGATATCTTTTATTATTATCATAATGCCTACGTGAATGTATTCAATGAAAAATCTATTATAACTGATAAAACGATTAATCGTGCAAACACACACAAAAAATTTAAAGACTAATGATAGAAAGAAAAAAGTTAGAGAACTAGTAATAATTCATAAGGTCTTAGATAAGTGACCATGGAAGCAATAAAGATGAGGGTAATACATTGTTCATTTTATGAATCACATTGACACTTGAGTTATTAATCACATTTGAGTCAAGCAGCATCGATAAAAAAAAATCGATGCAATTCATGTGTTTTTTTTATGCAAAAATCGGGTCAGAAAGAATAGCATCAACGACAAGAGAGTGTTTGACCGTATGTGTATTTTTTTTATTTTTCTGTAAGTCCGAATGTGCAATTTTAGATGATTGAGTTCCCAATCATTATTTATAGTGGCCTTGCCCTTTTGATATCTATTATTTTTTCCTTAGAAGAATGCGTAACTTAGAGAAATGTGTAACTCTAAAAATATGCCGGTTTGTTATTTTCTTTATGTCTGAGAGATATGCCATAATTTATGATCAAGAAGTATCATAATACAATTATGCATCATAATTGACATGATCATTCATTCATAAAATAAGTTAATCTATACGACCCAAATAATTTATGAAAAACAAGTCGTTATCATCATATTAATAAGTTAAGTAAATATGTTTAATAATAATAACTGAATTATCTAAAAGTATCATTATATAATTAGATTTATTATTTAATTCTTAAAACAGTGTACATGGTATATAAAGAAGGGCACTTCACACTCTAAGCTCCAAATATGACTCATCCAAATCTCTTTTGTTAGAAACTCATTAAATTCTTATGTCTAGATTAAATTGACTCGAATAATTTCATTTGACATTTTTGCATTCGACATTAATAACAATGTGTATCGTATATAAATATGCTGATCAACATATGTCAAAGGAATAACAAAATGATAATAATATACATATATACATTTAAAATTGTTAAAATGTCATATTTATAATATATTTTATTAAGAAACTAATGAATGTGTAAAACATATTTGGTATTAAATGAACCTAGTAAGTTGCAACATCAATTCTCAAATATGAAGATTTTTTGAATTATAACTAAAAATGTTCTCATCCACCATCATAATCCGATGTTTAATTCGGGATGATACAGATTAGTCGGAACTCGGAACTGATAGTTTCGAATATTATTGGGGCAATAAAAAATACACTCCTCATATAATTCATTAATCCATCAAAAAATAATTATGTCATAATTATTTTACCGGTCTACACACATAAATTAATAACAGATTATCATTTAATGGTGGATCAGGGTCAAGTTGAAATCAAAATTCACCGATAATCTAACAATTGATTTTTGTACACATAAATATTTAATCCATCTTATCTAACTAACAAATGACGTATTCTAAATGAAACTCCTAAATTTGTATTTTGTAATATAAAGAAAAGTGACAGGTGAATTTTGAATAACAAAAAAAGTAAATTCGGGTGAGCGGAAGTGAGGAATAAAACTAAAGAAAATAGTTTCCTTTTATAAAAAGGCAAATTTGTTTTATCAAACAATCTTATGGCACACAAAAAAATAACAGAACTATTCTACATTTTCACACTATTTTGCATTTATAAAATCAAATGCAAAGAAAAACTGTTCCTTCTTTAGAGTTTTTTTCTCTGTCAAATTCCTCTTGAGCATATATTTTGTGGGACAAACAGAGGCTAACTATTTTATTTTCAGTGTTAGAGAAACGGTTGCATAAGCTGCATTGATATGCAATAGCAGATGAAGTTGCTGCTGTCAAGTATACACACCAGCAATTATTCAAACAAATGGAATAAAAGATACAACACTTCTGAAACAAAGATTGCATAACACAATAGCATTCCCAGTTCTTATCAAAATTCGTTCCACTCTTTTCTATCCAAATAAAAGTAGGAGAGAAACGAAATGGTTCAGTTCTTTTTGCAGAAAGAAAGAAAAAAAAACAATAAAAGAATGCTCATGCAACATCAGGTATGGCTACTGCTGCAGCATCATCGATATGACATACTTGCTCTTGACCTGCTGTGGCAACTTGACTTTCATCTGCCATTTTCTCTTGACTCTCTCCAGGGACCTGGGGAGCTCCAATGGAGCTGGGACTCTCCTGGTTTCCTGGCTCACAAGCCAAGCTTGTGAGTCCATTCTGCTTTAGATATGAGTCCAGTGGTCGGCTTGCCACCTGCAGAAGGCTCAACATGCTAAGCTGTGGAGGGCCCGACTGTGGATTCTCATCACGTCCTGGATCACAGTTCAAGTCAATATGTCCCTTGTCGGTATCAAGCTTCTCCATCATAGTAGTGCTGTATACAGAGGTGGTATCAAATTCTGGAGGAGAATCTAGAGACTGGCTCTTGAGAGGGCTGCTAGTTCCTTCATTATCCTCCTTGTTACCTAGTGCAACCTTCTTGTTGGCCTCAGCTTCCTCACGCTCTGACTGTCGTTTCTTTTTACGCATCATTAGTGTTTTGAAGCGTCGTTTTACTGTCATGCAAACATTGCATGTGCAGTTAGGATTATGCTTGGGACCCTTGCCACTGGGAGGCTGAATGCAAACAATGCATGTGCATCCCGGACGATGACGGGGATGCTTAGTGGTAGTTGCAATTGATGAGGAAGCTTGATTTCCCACATCCCCAAGGCCAGCAGCAGGAGCTAAAGAATCAAGGCCAGATGCTGGCATCTCTGAAGGGGCTTGCTTGAAACTTGAACTGCTCCGTCTTCTCAGGTCTGTAGAAAATTTCTTCACATGGTTAATATGGAAGCATAAACATCTATTGCATAAAATGCCAGATTATAAAAAATGTTGTAAAAGTATTTTAATGAAGAAACGCTCATGATAATCACCTCAATCTGCATACTTCTATCCATAAGTGTAGTAGGTCGCAAATGAAAATTAGCAAACATTTCAGTAATCAATTTAGCTTTTTCGTGGAAATTTTGGTTAGAGGTACTTACAAAAAACTTAAAAAATAAAATGATCAATCACTTGAGACATAGAACCACCACAAATTTACAATATAGTTTAGACGACAGACAATGCTGCTCAAAATTGTTCACATAGTTCTCCAAGTGAAAAATAAATTCATAAACTCCAGGATTGTTTTTCAGCTAAAATAATCACATGATTGACTGTATATCACTTTACTCCAGTGTGGCAACACTATGTTCGACTGTATATCACGGATAAAAGACAATGGTAGAAATAAGGTATACCTTCATACTGCTGGAGCAGAATTTCCAAATCTCCTGGGCTCAATTCGTTCGCAGCCGAGCATGAACATCTGCAGAAGCATCAGATAATAATTTCACAAGAATGATGCAACTAGACACTGAAAATAAGCAAAAATCATGAAGAAAAGATAATCCTATGGACATAGTAACAAGAAAAGATTGAAGGTACACAGAATTTCAAGTATTTCCACATGCGGAGATTTCAACAATATCAGTACACAAAAGTTTCATGACCTTACTTCACATGGGAAATTTAAAAATATCACCAACCTTTTGGGATCCCATGCATTGTCAGCACAAGTCCACTTTGAAGGAAGGAGGACATCCACAGGTATTCTACGCCATTTAGAACAATCATCACATTGAACCCATTGATCTTGTTCCCTACAACAAGTCAAAAGACTTGATAAGTTGTTTAAATTCTTCAAATTTTATTTTCTAAAAAGAAACCTTGCGATGGCAGGATTATAAATTGTTGTGGAACTTCAGTTACAATGCTACAAGGTAGAAGTTTCCAAACTAATGTTGTTTTCTAATATAAAAAGGCGATTTGCCACATGTGACCACAAATGACCTACTTTTGTGACTTTAAACAAGCTACTCGAAGTCTCAGACATTTCAAATTATGAACCTTAAGATGATCAAATCACATGCTATGTATTGCATTTTTGAGATTTTTATTACTTGGAGGTCATATTATACCTTAAAGCCCAAAGTTAAATAATAGGAAAAAACACTACCAATCTTGAAACATGTTAAAATGGAAAAAAAGGAACATGATAAAAGGAAATAGGACAAGGGATATATAGTTTCACATTTAAACATATATACAGTCACATAGAAATATCACACGCACTTGTTTCTTTTGTATGGAACATTGTTTGGTATATTAGCTGATGACCTCCTATTCCAAGTATGATTCAACAAAAACAGTACAGGATACTCCATCAAGATTTTAAGGGTGAAAGCTCCACCAAGTATTTTTTTTAAAATGGAAGGTCCATCAAGTTAAGAATCATACCCAGAGTTTGTAGCTGTGAAAATTGTTTTCTTACCAAATATTGGAGGTTCCTGCACCAGACAAATACTGAGGTCAATGAAGCACAAAGCTTATTATGTAGAATGGATATTCTAAGATGAAGAGTAGCAGTAGACCATCAAGATGTGACAATAGTGACAATTAAAAACATGAAGGTGGAATCTAATAATTCATGATTAGCATCTCTACTGCCTCTTTGATCATCTGAAAACATCATTTGAAGGTAATTGTTTGAAACGAATGTACCAAACAAAAGAAAGTATTCCAGATCAGTGAAGGAAAAACAGCAGGCATATAATCAGCTTAACGGATGTTATGCTTGAAAATTTGATGACAAGAATGATTTAAACTGACTGAATAAAGGTATTCCTTTATTGTTAAGTGAACCTTCTCATAATTGTAAAACAAAACTGGATAACTATATCTATTCTAGCAATCTATCTTGTGATGGAAAGTAGCAAAGCTAAACCAGACTTCAACAGCTTTCACTTACTTCATATTCTTCAACCTCATGATCCTCGATCATCACAATACTAGGTTTAGCACTTGGAGGAGGACGAAGCAACTCCTGAGCCTCTTCCCAGCTCAGTTTTAGATGCAAGGCCTCCTCTTTGTCCATGAGGAGCCTCCTGCTTGCACCTATATTGCGGCTTCTTTTATATGATGGAATCTGAATTCCTCCATTTGGCCCACTTGCCTTGAACCAACTAATATCCCCATCCATTGTACTAAGATGTTCAGGCTGAGAGATTAAGTGAAGATCCGGAGATCCCTTTGTTTGTTGAAGAAGTCCAGAGTAACCATTTAGAATAGACATCTTATCACTAACACCTGTGAAAAAGGACTCATTGCCAAACCCACCATTAGCAATGGTGCAAATTTGAGAATCCTGCTTCAAGAAATAAAATCACAAATGTGAACAAAAAAATATTTATAGATATGCAATATTATAATTATCATTTGATACAATTGTTCATCAGTCAACAAGAAAAATGGATGCACTTCTTACCTGTAAAGGTGTATTGTTTGTCGCCTTTCGGTACCCCATTACAAGTTTCCCTTCTGGATCTATCCTGCTGAAAGTCACTGCATGATGACAGCAGATAGAAAGACGAATCACAAAATAGAACAGATTTTATTTTATTTTTTTATTTTTTGTGAGGGAGACAGAAGCCAACAAATTCCATTAACAAGTTAAACATAATAGTGAAAACAGTTATATGATGGAGCACAAATGAAGGTACATAAATAAGGACCAATGCATGATAGAATGTTAGGGAGGGCAACATATTATGTTTAGGATGGTTGATATATAAGTATTCATAAAAAAAAATATTGATAATAAAATTGGCAAAACAAAAGAATATAAATTTTAAATTATTACTAGAATTAATTATACGATATGATAGGAAAAGGAAGGAAATATTGATACTTTGAAATAAAGAACAAAATTTATTATGAAAAAAAAAAGAAAGGAAATGGACAAGTCTTGATTTAATTATGATGATATTCTCTTTTAAAAAATAATTTATAGATTAAATTTTTTTGTCCATGACATGTAGATATGGGAAATCGAGAGAAGAGAAAAGAGATAGAGGTAAAGTGTCAGGCAGGAGAAAAGAGAAGCAAATTTATTATTAAAACTTGAGAATTATAGATGAAAACTGATATAAAATTATCTGTAAAATTATACATATTTGAAGCCTTGAACTATCAGCAGGCTATTTATTTGCAAAAAAAATTAAGAAGAAGTATCACAAAATTGAGTCATTAAATTGGAAGAATCAAATCCATTTATAGATTCTGATATTTATAAATGTACATATAACAATATGCCATATATCTAGACATTTCATATATAAAAGAATAAAAAGTTGGGTGGTTGTGGTGGTCAATAAACGGGCCCTTCCCTGGGTCCATCCCTAGACATAAAAGAAGGGTAAAGAGACTAGGTTGGTCCAACGGCCAGCCGCATATAAATGAGGTCTCAGGATGAAATCCAAGAGTCATTAGTCGGAGTCCAGTAGACTAAGGGAAACTAGAACTTACACCTAGAAAAGTGCAAACAACAAAAGTATTTCAAACATTCAAATTATTCAGAAAATAAATAAATCATGATTAATGTTTTACATGTTTATGCCAAATTACCTGTATCACCAGCTTGCAATTGCAAAGACTGTATGCATGGAGTAACACCCTCTAAGACGTACATTCTACTGTTGTTGTTCGGCCAAAACCTAAACTGGAAATGCCAGTCCTTGCCTTTTGCATCTTGAATAGTTAAAGGAAGGCCTTCTGGTTGAGAAATGGGAGGAAAATATGCCTAAGGAAACAAAAAAGAAACAACTTAGATGGGCACAGAATTTTGGAAGTTAAATTGGTAAACATGTAGGCAAATATCTGGTCATTTGCTTCATACCTTGTAGTTACATGCATGATTTAACATCAGTAAACTAATCATTTATTGTAATTGATGTTTTAGTTAGATCATTATTCAAACAAAAATATGAACCGAATTTTAATCTTAGTGAAAGAGATAGTTGGAAAGAGAAATGAAAATTACCTTTCCTTTTATATACTATCTAGAACTAAAAAGTTCTAGTATGACATTTCAATATGTCTGTAAAATTATCAAGACATGGTTATACAATATTCATCAACTGTGAGATTTAGGAAGAAATGCTTCTAGTGACTTCTTTTATTTCTTAGATTAAATCTTCTGATGTTCGAAGATAATCAAAACGTTATTCCTTAGATTTCCTGGGCAATTTATATGCATGAGTATGAACATGCATGTTGCCATAGGAATATATTAGTTCTAAAATCTAAAATAGATGAAACATATTTAACAAGATACTTTGACATGATTGAAGCTCTATTACTAGCACAAGAACCTTGCATAATGCCAACTTCAAACGGTTGCTAAAATTCTATCAAACCCAGAAATTTGTGATTTTCAATAAGGAACTTTAAGGCCATGTTGTCCTACCTTCACGATTTCATTTTTGATCAAGAAAAGTGATGTTGCTAATGTGTTATTTAAAATACATAAGCTTAATTCTCCAGTTGTTGATGACACGATAAAGTAAAGGGGTAAAAAGGACAATTTACCTCCGCACATGCCTTTGGCAGAACTAGACGCCCAATACGGCCTGCATCACTAGCACTTAACACCTTCTCAAACAATGGCACTATGGTCGAATTTGAACTTTTATAGAAATCTGAATTAAGGAAACTAAGTTTGTCGGCAAAAAATACGTCAAGACATGTGTGCAGCAATTAATATATCTAAAAGTATTCTTTAAAAAACTATGAACCAAATTGTGGATACTCTCCAGATATTTGTTGTAATTCTTGATCTGTAATTCTTGGCCAGTAACGTGGCAGTAACTGATTACGACCCCTTCCATCAGCAGGCGGTCTTGCTACGCGCATATTGGGAAAAGAATCCTTTGATGCATCTGAATATCCATTAATTGCTTTGGGAGGCTTTGGTAGATGACAACGAGCCTTTTGCATTTGTTGAAACACAGACGCTGACTTGCTTTGCTCCTTCCCATCAGCATATGCACAAACTTGGGGAAGCCCCATGAGTTGCCTTTCTGTACTGGAAGTACTTTCCAATTTATTTCCTTGAGTGACAGTTCCTAAGCTCATGCTAAGACAAGTTGGGGAAAGTGACTCAGGTATCAATGTGCTTCTCATCAGATCCTTACTTTCATCTTGCTGAGATATTGGAGAAGAACCTGTGGATTGATTTTTGAGGGCTAAAAGAGAATCTGTGGGTTGATATCTGTTGGATAAACTTGTAATTCCAACATTCCCTGTTTTAAGATTCATTTTCTCCCACTTACTATGCCCAAAGGATCCACATTCGTTTTCTAGGTGTTCTAAACGCATACCATTCACGTTCTTTCCATTAGTGAAAGCACCATTGTCATTTTTTCTATCAGCACCAAGAACTTGCACTTCAAAGGCACTGCTCAACACTCCTCTATCAGTACCATTCATCTTTTCATCTTTTTGGTTAACTGATAATTCTAAGCCTCTTTGGTAATGTTGGGGCAAAAAATTGTAGACAACTTCGCATGTCATCTACAAAAACAAGATTCATGGATTCAATTTAACAGTGAAGAACTGAAAGAAGCAACTGATAGTTATAAAGTGACAGTCTTTTGTAACAGAATATGGGTTCAACTAACAGTGAAGAAATGAATGAATCAGCATGGTCATCCAAATAGTAGCCTTTCATCGTGTATGGTGCGCTAAGCATAATTTTCATCCAGAATCAAACTATCTGGATGAGTTTTTATGCCAATGTTCACCATCAATCATAGAGAAAAGGTAAGGTGCTTTCTAAGCAAGGGATGAGTCTCTTCAGTGGTGAGAGATCTCTGATTGTACGGAGAGGTATTCCTCTAGACACATTCACAGCAAATTAGCAACAGTCAAATATTGAATTGGATATCGTGATGGAAAAACTGTAGTCCTTGACAAAATGACAAAAAATAATTGACTAGCATCCGATAGATCTTTCCCCATGTACTCTCTTAAGAAACATAACCTCAGGGAATAGAAGTTAACGAATTCAATGGAAGTGGAATGGGAAAAAAAATCATTCAGTTTTGACACAAGGAAAACCCTCTACGAAGCTTAAGGCTTCGAGTCCGATCAGTTTTGCAACTTTAAGCATTAACTTGTAGTTACATCAAATTTGTCCGTTCACTAGTCTTAGACTTCTAAGGAAGCCTAATAGCAATTATGAAATTGAAAACGAATCTTAGCAATACATGTTTGTGCATAGATGATGGAACGGTTGTACATGAGAACAAGCCAGAGAGAGACGGAAAAAGTGTTGTGACCAAACATGTTTGTCAAGTTAAGCGTTACATAGAAATTTTTCTTACAGAAGATGATTCTGAATTCTTTATGCACCCGATACATTGAATTCCTCCAGTATCAAGTAGATCAAAGGAAGATTTAGAAGCAATGCATCCACAATGTAACCGCTGCATAATTAGATTTCAAAAGGTTACTAATAGAGAATTAGTCGGTACGAGATCAAGTGAGTGTACTTGAGGAAAATCTGATGTTGAAATTGACATTACCTTACCACAAGAAGAGCATTCCCTCCACCCAGAGTCCTTTTGGTGAAATATGTTGCAGAAAACAAATTGTTCATATGCCATCCTATCTCATGAACAATGGCGAAACAAGAACAGCATAAAAAAGATGTTAACTTTCAGTAGTAATGCCACAAAGTTGGCTAATCAATAAAGAGAAAAAGCAAAATATTTTGAAGTGAAAACCCACTATTGCAAATGAGAAAATAAAATCATATGCATCCTTCTTTTTGTTCCGGTAAGCATATGCATCCTAATTGAAGTGGGGTCCGAATAAGGTTACTTCAAAAGAAAAAAAAAAGATCTTTTTTCATTCCTTTGAAGTTGAAAACGCATCTGACATATACCAGCAAAAGGGGTCAAAACTGCAATTTTACCACTGTTCTGACACTAAACTGAGCATTCTACTTAGGTAATTAATTTTTTCCTTCTACTTAACAGTCGTAACAATAGTCATGAACCATCTGCAAGATAATTTCTCATTCTACACAAAACAATGCAAACACCATAACTTCAATTTAATCCATTCACATACCCTTCGTGTTTACATATCCAAAGAATTTCTGAAAGAACATGATCGAGTTGACAAGACACCAACTTCAAATAAAGCATTGCAGCAAATGATCTGACAAACTTTCCAAAGTAACAAGCCATTCAATTCTCCAAAATCCAATGCATGGAAGAACTCCAATTACAGATAAACGGAAAGTTTCAGACATCAACACTCAAGCAAAAAAGTTCCAAGTATCTATCTACACTAGAAAAGCTAGATTCTTTTTATGCAGAAGAAGTAGGGGCGTGAAACATCAAAAAGCATAAAATAAAGAACAGAAGTTTATACCCGCACTTGATGCACAGAGTAGCGAAACCACCCGATCGCAGCCTCCACCCCCTCCACCATTCCCCGAGTCCGGCGCCACCGGGCTCCGTCGCCCCGCAAGCCACGTTCATGCACCTCCCGGTCGCCATCCCCGAAACACCAAAACTCCTCTTCCTCCGCCCCCTCCCTACTCTCCAACTCCCAGCACCACCTACCAAATACTAAATGCTACTTCGACCTTCGTGATCACATCAATCACTACCACCACCACAAAAAATTCACCAGCAAAATACCCAGAACTCAGCTTACAAGCTAAGGCACACCAGAAAGACGCCCCCTTTCGCTGTCTCACCCCTTCGATCGCTTCGAAAACCTTCGGAAACACTTCATTTTGCGGTTACCGGAGGATTGGAGATCCAAAGGGGAGGAGAAAGGGGGGTTTTGAAGGTTTAGGAAGGGGGAAGAAGTTTGCATGCAGAAGAGTTGATCGGCGAAATGCTTGCGAGACGAACGACAAGAACAGGACTAAAAAGATGGCCAAATTAAACGAGGAAAAAAAAAGAGGACAAAGAGACGAAATGGATAAAAAATAAATAAATAAGTGCATGCACGACAACTTCACGACAGTCTCTTTCTATTTGTCCAAATTCCCATTTCTTAAAGGGAAAAAATATGTTTAAATTCTTTTAAACAAAGATTTAATATTTTTTATTATTTTGAGTTGGAACTTGGGTTTTATTCATTTTTGCCGATAAAAAATATTAAATATATTTTTTAAAAATTTATCATTAAAAATATAATAGCAACATGACGATGAACACAAATAAAAATATTAATGGATGTTACCTTTACAACCTGCTAAAATTCTGAACAAGGTTTGTCGTGCACATCATCAACCCGATATGTCATATGCTCTTGGATTGGTTATTATTATAAATATTCTAAAAATGTCATGATCATGACACAACAACAACAATAAAATGCTCAATAAATTTGAACTAATAAATAGTGAGACTTTCCTCTTTAATACGAGTTTTACAAAATTAATCAAATCAAAAAATTTACTAGTTCTTCGAAGACTTCGTCACGGTCCACTTTAAGCTAATGATTGTCATCACAAACTAATTTGGTGCAAGGTACATTGGCAATGAGCTGCCATTAGTGCCACGAATGATGGTTTATGAGATGATATAATATTTTTAATGAAAAATCAACTTTTGTTCAGAGGATAACAGAGAGATATATATATATATATATTTCCTATAAAAAGTTCTCGTGATCTGAACCGTCTGATTAGGTGCCCGAATCACAATGCAAGTAAGCCCGCGTCCAAACGTATCCAGCCAAGGATTCCGTACTGCAGGAGCAGTTGAATGGCCAAAGAACCGTCGTCAGAAGCGCTCACGGGCAATCGCGACCGTTCACTGGACGCCGGGCCCGGGATGGCTTCTTCTATCGGCGACGGCCCACCAACTGATCAGACGGACGGGATTTGTTGGGTGCTCCAACATGATGCTTTTTTGGCGTGAGAAAGAGGGAGGGAGAGAGAGAGAGAGAGAGAGAGAGAGAGAGAGAGAGAGAGAGTATAAATGCAACTATGCAAGTGCTTTCGTAATTTTTTTTTTATGTAATGCTATTTTCATTCAGGGTTCAATGAATTAAAAGTAAGAAAATAAATATTTATCCTTAATTTAATATTTTATTATTAAAAAAATTCTTAATTTAATATTTTATTATTAAAAAAATAGATAACATAGTGCTTCATGCTTAAAAGGAGCATCTTCATTTTTTTCTCTTTTGATAGTGATGCATGCTCTCTAATTTAATATTATGATACTCTTTTATTGGTTGACAAGCTTATTTAGGTGGGATTGATTCCTTTTTATGTTAATTATGAGGGAGAATTTTTTGAAAAACTTAAACTTGATCTTTATTATATATATAAACTATTTTCACATGAAAATTCATATTTTTTTATTATTACCAAATTTGTTCTTTTTTTGTTATAGGAAAAATAAATCATTTTCTTATATTTGGCATCGCCATATTTTTAAAAGAAAAATATTAAGTTTGATATGGTAAATTTATATGGACAATATTATTTGTCAAGATACAATTGAATTAAGGGAAAAAATAAAGTTTACGATTAAGCGAGCCATTAATGATCATTATTTTCGATGTCTTGTATAAGAAAATAAAATTGTTTAACAAACAACATAAGATAGAGCTTTATGGTATAAGATCATCAATAATGCAACCAGTAGAAGGTTTTCTGAATTACTTTATTTTTCTGAGAAATTACATATTTATATCTTTTATGTATAAATAATAATGTATATATTATATTCATGTATCCATATGTATTAATTTCATCAATCATAATATTTGTTTTGAAAAAAAATATTTCTAGGAGACTAAATATGCGAAAGGTTTGGAAGCTGATCCTTTTTAGTTAAATGAAAAAATATGATAAAATTAATAAAAAAATAAAAATTGGTGCTTTGCTGTCTAGTAAATAAAAGTTTAGGTTATATCTAAAATAATATAAAAGTGAATATTCCTTAATGAAGGTTATCATGCATCACTAATACAACTCGAGATAGGAAACATAAAAATAATTATGTGAGAGTGATATTTGAAAATGATATTTCATATATACTCTTATTCTTTTTGGTAATTTAATCTGTTTTTGAGTGAAAGTTGGTAGATTAATTAAAGAGAAGAGGGGGAGGTTTTGTTAGTTGAAGGGAATGTTGTGGGTCCATCATGGGCATATTTAAGGTTAGTAATTGGATTTGGATGGTAAGTGTGGAGTTTATTTTAAACCTTTAGTTTTCTTTTTTTAAACATTTCTTTTGTAGGGCTTCTATGTGGACTGACATGAGTAGATTTTTCTATGGACATGATGTGATGGTGGTGGTTTGGTAGTTGGTTGAAGGAATTGAAAACTTAGCTTTACAAAAAAAAAATGAAACTTAGCATTGGGATGTGTGGTTTGCAAGTTAAGTAGCATGCGACTTGGATAAGATATGTTATTGTTATGCTTTGGGTATAACAACCTCCTTTTGCTTAATAGGGTCAGATGTTGCAAGTTATGAATAATGATTAGGTTCATGTGAGCATAACGTGCACACATCTATCGGTATAGATTTTCAGTTTAAAATAAGTGATTCAATGAAGGGTTATAGTTAAAGATAGTAGGAACAGTTAGGGTTAGAAAAGTTAGTGTTTTCGAATATGAATTAATAGGTAATTATTAAAATATATTTTTTTGGTTAATTAAATTAGTCATGATAATATAGAAAAATATGCTTTTTTCTTTAATTTGGAATTGGAAATTTTCTTAAGTTTAATTAATGACAATCAAATATAAATCTGATTTACGATGATAACCCAAGGTAATAATATGTATTAATGCCAAGAGCACAAAAACTTTATCTTCAAATTTCTATTTCACTAACCAATATAAAAAAATGGGTGGACAAAGTTACGGTGTGCAATACCACAAATAATAATCGATTTTGTATCGTAAGATTTTTTGCGTTTGCATTTTTTTTCCTGTATATTAGATCTATGAATGCATGTTGAATCGAAATAATTAACAAATCGGATTAATTTGATTAAGATGAATTTATTGACATTATTTGTATAATGACAACGCTAAGTTATAAATTTATATAAACATTTAATTTGTTATATTTAATTTATTGTGTTTTTATTATTTTTTAGACAACACTGATGTGTGCATAACGCAAGCGCATTAATGGGCGATGGTTATTTGATTAAATATGTCAACGTATTACTTGAAATTATAAAAATAACTATTATATGTATTTTATACAGTTCATTTGTGGGAAATTTAAAAAAATATATATAATCTAAGCTTTGGTTTATTAAAAAAAGCATCAAACTTTCTTTATCAACTAAAAATCATGAACTTTCAATTTTTTTCTTCATGATTGAACAAGATCATTTATTCTTAAAATATAAATCTATAATTAAATAAAAAATATAGACTAATACGACTTCTTAAATATTTAAGTTCTTAACAAGAAATTTATATTTATATTCATATTTAGGTTGTTGTTTAGTCCGGGCCATCAAGTGTACTGCTAGCAAAAAAATATATTAATTTTTGGTAAAAAAACTTATCGAATTTTGATCTTATGATCCCTCAATTTATTTATAATATCATGTTAAGTTATACTTGTTACGTATGCGATGAACTTTGAGTAGATTAAAATTATGAGTAATTCATACTAAAAAAATATTGAAAATATAAATATTAAAATGCTTATTTTCTTATAAGTTGTTTGGCACCACTGATAAGTTGGTCAAATCAACTTATCAGTTGTTTTCAAGTTATCTCAGTGTTTGATGAAGTTTAAATATGACTGATAAGTAGTAGGGTCCATCATATTATAAGTTAAAATAGAAAAACAGTTTTATCCTGCTTATTTTTTTAACTTATAAGTTGTTTAAGTTTGATCAAGTAATTTACTTATTTACCCTCATTTTTTAAATATTTTATTACTTTTCAAGGATAGTTATGTAATGTAGACAAATAAATCACTTATCATCATTTTAGAACCAAACACCTAATTACTTATTTTATAAAAATAAATTTAAACTTATAAGTCTTACAATTTATAAGTTATTTTGCATCAACAAACCCAAACAACCCCTTAATGCCTTAACTTTTTAGAATAGTTGATTGATCATTTCATTTCATATGGTATCATAGCAGGATCAAAAAATTATGTTTAAATTTTGATAGAGCTTTAATTAAAAAAATATTTTCTTTTACTATTTCACGTGAAATTTGACTTAAACCAAAGTTAGCAACATAAAGGGAAAGTGTAAACTCATAAATACAAAAAAATTACTCATCTTAAATTTTGAATTATTAGTAGCTCTAGTTTTAATAAGAAAATATGGAAAAGCTGAATAACTTTCACAGAAAATTGCTAAAGAATCTTTCACATAAAAGCTTTAGCAAAACTATAATAAGCAAATTAAACATCGAAATTTATGGACTTATTTAAAAGAATATTTTAATATTTTTCTTAAAACTTTGAACAAACTTATAATCTTTTACGAAATGATATTCGTATTACTGTGGACAAATTAAACATAAGATTTTACGTGTTGAAGGCTACTTCCACTTCATAACAGCGCTGCAGCCCTTATCCATTTCAATGTCAACTCTCACAATGTTAATAATTAATGGTATTTATTTATACGATTGTTTAGGGTGAGGTTTAATTATGGAATTCGGGTGGAATTTTAATTTGCAAGGATTCAACGATTAGATTCATAAAATTTTAATTCGTGATTGATTGGAAAAATATATTGACGACAAAGTGAAAAGTTTAATAGGTTTTATTAGTGTTTTGGATGAGATGGTAGAACTAAAACTTTATTTTTTTTATTAATGAGACAAAAATGGTGAGTTGATTTGAAAAATTATGATTATTGAATAATATTTAAAAGTATTAGTGACACACTATAGTAAAAGATTTTTTTTAGAAAAATATCAAATTAATCATATTTATAAAATTAATTATATATAATAAATAAAATATCTGTATACCTTTTTCTAATAAACAAATAAATATTATTATGTCAAATATTTATACTAATACTAATATAAACTTAGTTTTATATAAAATTAGTGTCATAATTTATTTTGATTACAATTAATCATAATACAAAATATAATCTTAAATAAATTAGTTTGAACTTTGCATTATAATTAAATAGTCTTATATTATTTAGAATTAGTCATCTTGAAATTAGTACTCTTATAAGTAAAGGATAACATAAAAATAATGTCAATCTTTGTAAAATTTCTAGCACAATAATAAAACAAAATTATATATATAGTTTATTCTACATACAAAGCTGTAGGTATCTTGAGCACATCTTAACTTGCTAATATATGACTATTATTATAATTAAAATATTATAAATTTGCTTCTCTATATAATTAATTAATATTATAATTTTAACGTCCCCAAATTCACACTTCACCACTTGGCATAATATAAATTTGAAAACGCTACCAACTTACTTCTTTGATTTTTTTTTACCAATCCACTTATCAACACTATGAATATGTCAATACGGAAGTCAATACCAAGAGATGTGTTATGTACAAGTCATCTCATCACGAATATCATCATGCTACTGATGTGTAATCATCATCTATTTATACTTATTTGCCTATAGAATCAAAATACAAGGAAGGTAATCGTTCCATGAGTTATGAAATCCAATATGTAAATGATACTAATTCAATAGAATAAAGCATATATGATGATACAAGTAAAAGAAAATATTTTCTATCATACTATTATCTTTATAAATATTAATTTTACTTTCAATTTCTTTATATTTTCCTTTGCTTTACATCTTTCTCACTATCAGTCTCTTTCAATTTTCATTTCAGTAATAATGGCAAGAACATCAATTACACATAACTCTCATTATGTACAATATATCAATATGTTCAGGTCCAGTTTATTATATAATTTTCATTTATCTTGGGTAGCATCCCTTAATTCAATCAATAATGAGTGGTTACCAATACATGAAGATTCGATGGATCGGATTACCAATACATGAAGATTCGATAGATCCTATGCTACTATGACTAGTCAGGCCATTGGGTCAACCTTAGGCCCATCAATTAATCTCCATAAATAATAGTCCACGAGGGACTCAATGGTTCCCGAAGTAATCCATTAATAATTGAACCAGAAGAAGTCGATAATATTTCACGAAGAATTAATTGTTGTTTCTTAAGGAACTCATTTAACAATAGAGATAAATCTCTCAATCCGTCAGGATCTTACTCTTCGTGTACACATTCAAGCACAATCATTAACATATTTTACTCTTTATTACCTATTATGCTAACTTGCTAAGTTCACATAAGGGTATATTAACCCTACCTCAATCAATTCCAATTAGTCAATCAAACATAATATCAATCATCTCCGGACATGACCCGCACCATAGGCGACACAGCTCGTGTTGTGTACTGGTCAAGCAGTGTTCAAGCGAACACAATCAATTCGATTTAAAGGGCATTTTATGGTGAGAGCATGGACCACGTTCAATGTAACACAAATCGTTTCCATGATGACTAGGTCCATTTTCTATACAGGGTTAGGGTTCTGAGAACATGACCCATGCTTATATGGCATGCGAACCGTTTCATTCAAGGAACACAGTCGTGGTCGGAACGGCGCGTGTCGAGGATGACGCGACTGCCCTCCTAGAAGACATAGACCGTGTTCATATGAATGCAGACTATTTTTTGTGTTTGTTCATTATATCTTTCTCAGATGCGGCCCTTCCCCGACATGTCTCACACTGGCTCCGGAAACTACGGACTATGTCATGGGGGAGCACAACTGGTGTCTGGTTTCCAATTATGCATTAAATCATTATTCATCCTAATCATTCTTTTATTATATCATACGTATATGAAAAACCCTAAGGTTGATCCTCCTAGTTACATACCTCGATTTTCGACGATCGATCTCTTATCTGCTCACGAAGGATGAAACTCGAATTCAGACAAGCAAGTGTGTCGCGGTTCGTGTCCTACCCGGACACGACCCATTTTCTTAGGTATTTACGATGCTCCAACACTTGGTTGAAACATAGTCTGTTTTCTTTCTTTTTCCCGTGCAACACGACCCGTGTCACATGTGGACACAGTTCGTGTTGGTCATTTTTCCTCCATGTTTATGCGGCACCAAGGAGAGAGATAGAGAGAGGGTGAGAGAGGATAAAGAGAGACAACTTTTGATGACTTGGATTTGAAAGAGAAAAATTGTGGGATGAGAGGAGGGTTGAAGTCTATTTAGGGAAGGGAATTCACCCTTAGATGATGTTTGAATGCGATTAGAACTTTGACTTTGCATGTAATTATAATTTTATAAGATAATCTTTCATATGATTAGGAGTTTAAATATTTATTTGTATAGAACTAGTAATTTTAAATTGATAAAAAAATATTACTATAATAATTTGACTTCAACTCGAACTCTTATTCTAATCCTAACCAACTATATCTTTCCTTATCTTATTATATATCCTCTTTATTTTATTTTTTTATTTCAAAAATCTCGGGTGTTACATCATAACCTCCTTAAAAATAAATTCGTCCTCGAATTTGAACATGTCATCTAAATTCATCAAAATTTCATATTTGCTTTCTATCTTCAATTAATCAATATCAAGATAACACAATAATTCATTAATGATGCCAATGCCCTCTAATAATATATCTTAATCATCATGATATTATTTTAATTGGTATCTTGATCAATCTTTCAATCATGATCATGGTCATAACTTCAAACAAAACATTCATGTAGATTCCTTGGAGTGCACATTCACTAAGTTGATCCTCGAAAATCCTCCAATTAGTGAATCCAATCCTCAGTTGATCATCCAAATTTTGTAGTCTCAATATATTATTTAATTTATTGATCATATGTTAATCTGTCAATATCTATCATAATAATAACCTTAAAAAGAATATTCACCTATATTCTTTAAAGCTAATATCCATCAAGTTTATTCTTGAATTTCTTATATCATATAAGCCAAATCTTATTTAGTAATGTGATCATCCAAAACTATAGCATCAATTCTTCATTTTCTCTTCCTATAACACATATAGTCATTTTATCCTTAAGGCTTTCTTGGTTTGTACTATCTCTAAATAACCTCTTTATGAATCATGTTATATTATTCACTGAGATAATTTCATATCAAACTTAATCATGACTAAATCTCAGTATTCATCTTTCATATCCTAATTTAAATCCAAAAATTCTCCAAACTTCTTCTATCATTCAGATCACCCAATCATTAAATTCATGATAACCCCCTTAGTACTTAACATATATCTTTCTTGATAGCGCGATAATTGTTCGTGATGCTTGCACATGGTCTCTATCTATTTGGAGACAACTAAGAAGTGTCTCATGTTAGACCCTGATATCTTAATATAACGCCTCCAAATCCACACCTCGTCACCTGGTAAAATACAATCAGATGCTACCAACTTACTTTTTTGACTTTTCTTTTGACCAATCCACTGATCAACACTATGAATATGTCAATACGAAAAGCCAATACAGGACCTATGTCATGTGCAAGTCATCTCATCACGAATACCATAATGCTATCGTCGTGTAATCATAATCTATTTATACCTATTTGTCTGTATGATCAAAATATAGCTAAGGTAATCCTCCAATGAGCTATGAAGCCCAATACGTAAAGGATAATAATTCAATAGGGTAAAACATATACGAAGATACAAATAAAAGAGAATATTTTCATCATACTATCATCTTTATAAACATTAACTTTACTTTCAAATTCTTTACCTTTTCCTTTACTTTATCTCTTTCTTTCAATAACATAAGTTAGTCACTATCAATTTCTTTCATCTTTCATTTTATTAACAATGGCAAAAACATCAATTACATCTAACTCTCATAGTGTACAATATATCAATATGTTCAAGCCCAATTCATTATACAATTTTCATTCATCTTGGGTAGCATCTTTCAATTCAATCAATAATGAGCGATTACCAATACATAAAGATTCCAGATATCCTTTGCGCCAATACGATTATCTAGACCATGGGGTCAACCCTAGACCCATCAATTAATCTCCATAAATAATAGTCCACGAGGGACTCAATTATTCTCGAAGAAACCAAATAGCAATTGAACCAAAAGAAGCCAACTATACTTCACGAAAATGTGATTATTGTTTCTTAAGGAATTCATTTAATAATAGAGATAAATCTCTCAGTCCACCGAGGCCTTCCTCTTCATGTACACATTCAAGCACAATCATTAATATCTTTTACTCTTTATTACCTATTATACTAAGTTCACGTGAGATTATACTAAATCTACCTCAATCAATTTCAATTAGTCAATCAAATATAGCATCACTCGTCCAAGGACACAGTTGTGTCATAGGCGATACGACCCGTGTTGTGTACCGGCCAAGCAATGTTTAGGCGAACACAACCATTTCGACTTATAGGGCATTTTATGGTGAAAGCACAAACCACGTTCAATGTAACACAGACTGTTTCTATGGTGACCAGGCGATCAGTTTTCTATATAGGGTTTAGGGTTCCGAGAACATGACCCGTGCCTATATGACATGCATACCGTTTCGTTCAAGGAACACGATCGTGGTCGGAACGACGCATGTCAAGGATGACGCGACCGTCCTCCTAGAGGACGCAGACCGTGTTCATATGAATGTGGTATGTTTCTAGCGTTTGTTCATTATATCTTTCTCAGACGCGGGCCGTCCCTAACGTGTCTCACACCGACTCCGAAAGTTGCGAACCGTGTCATGGAGGAACACGACTAATGTCTGGTTTTCAATTATGCATTAAATCATTACTTCATCATAATCATTCTTTTATTATATCATATATATATGAAAAATACTAAGGTTCATCCTCCTACCTCAATTTTTCGACGATCGATCCCTTCTCTGCTCGCTAAGGATGAAACTCAAACTCGGACAAGCAAGTGTGACGCGGTCCGTGTCCTACTTGGACACGACTCATTTCCTTAGGTCTTCATGATGCTCCAACACCTAGTTGAAACACAGTCTATTTCCTTATTTTTTTCTCTTGCAACACGACCAGTGTCACATGTGGACATAGTTTGTGATGGTCTTTTCTCCTCCATGTCCATGCGGCATCGAGGAGAGAGAGGGAGAGAGGGAGAGAAAGAGAGAGATAGAGAGAGACAACTTTTGATGTCCTGAGTTCGATAGAGAAAAATTGCGGGATGAGAGGAGGGTTGGAGTCCTATTTATAGGAAAAAAAAATTCACCCTTAGATGAAATTTGAATGCGATTAAAATTTTGACTTTATATGTAATTATAATTTTATAAAATAATCTTTCATATGATTAAGAATTTAAAAAATTTATTGTATAAGACTAAAATATTAAATTGATAAAAAAATATTACTATAATAATTTGACTTCAACTCGAACTCTATTCCTAATCCTAATCAATTATATCTTTCCTTATCTTATCATATCTCCTCGTTATTTATTTTTATTTATTTCAAAAATCTGGGTTGTTACAATAATTTTGTAATTACTATTGTTTCAGGTTGTAATAATGTAGTATTAATTTTTAAGTAACCTTTACAAAATTGCATAAAAAAGAAACAAATATTCCTACTCGGAACCAATTTTTTTCCTGCGGCGTCCAAGAACAAATGATCATGCGACAATTTGTGATTATTTTTCTAAAATATTTTTTAAAATTTGATCAAAATCAAATTTGACCACTCCAATCCTAAAAATTTCTCTTAGCGAAGACAAATTCTATCACACATTAGTGTTAGATTTTAGAATTGACTGAAATCAAATTTCCGCTAAATTTCCGATAAATTAGCGAATTGATGCACTATTTGATACAAGTTGCATGAATATATTTTGCGAGCTGTTACAGGTTGTAACTATTGGGCCGGAAGCCCATGTGAAAGGCCCGTTTAAGCAAACTTGTTTCTTGGTCATCCATCGAAGATGTTTTATTATTCAGTAGAAATTAAGATAAATATTTATAATAATCGTATGATATTATATTTACCAGTCATATTAAATTTTTAATATTTTTATATTTTATAATTAGTTTTGACTTAATTATTATTATAAATTTGAGCAAAACTCCAAGGAAATTATAAATTATTCATGGTATAGTAGTGATATTATTATGTAATTATCATGATATTTTTTTCACTTCTGGTGACTTTTTAATAAAATATAATGTATTTTTTACTTATTATTATTTTTTCATGCACCACGTTATTTTTAATTATTAATTTGAACACGCTCGAATATCTATCGAATAAAAGAACACGCGCCATGAAAAAGCTTTTACTATTAAGAGAAACTATGTTTGTATAATTGTTACCGTATATATATATATATATATATATATACGTAAGTGTATAAAATCACTTGTCAGAATTATATTTTTTTGTTGACAAATGTCAATATGTTAGAGCAATTAAATCCACAAAATTGAGAATTCGATTTTAAAGAAATATCATTTAAAAGAAAAAAAAATGCATGAGTCATGACGTTCATGAATGATTATCAAGAACTAAAATCTTTATTGCAGATGTTTGGACGAATGATAATTAAAAATGTATTTAATTTTTAACTAGATAAAAATATGAGAACGATTATTATTTATTTTAAATGGTATTATATTATTTTAATTGATAATATAAACTTGCTTTGCAAAAATTAAGATAATTACTCATTTCAATTCAAACCCAACTAAGTAGTAAGTATATAAAAAATCTGACTCAGTATAATAATTTGTTAATTAATAACTTGGCATTCTAAATAAAACAATTGCGACTTAAAGTTTTTTTAAACATTAACGTCAAAAATAATTTAGGTCAATGTAAAAAAAATAATAGCAAAAATAATGATGAAAATGAAAGGTAAAATTATAATAAGTCACCGAACTAAAATTATTCATAATTTGATTAAAAAATCAAATTCATTGGGATCAAGTTAAGGTTGATCTAAAGCTATACAGAAACCAACAGGGAAGGATGTCAAGTGCTACAATAATTCATTTTGTTGTAATTTATATTTTGAATTTAAATTAAAAGTAGTTTTTTTACTTATAAATATGTAAAAAAAACTAATTAATTTACATCAATATCTAGGTAAATTTTATAAATTTATCCACCAACTTTAGAATTATACCTATTCGATCCTCCAATTTATATATATATATATATATATACGTATATACTAATAGTTGTAGACAATAAATAAAATAAATACTAATAAATTATCATAACTATATAACTAATGTAGTGAATAAGTGATTTTGATTAATATTTAAAATTCTAAGATTCAATCTTAATTCCTCTCATTTTTTTTAATTTATTATTATATATTTTGATCCTTCTTAACTTTCTTTTAGTCCGTCCATGTCCGGACCAACTATAATTAGTTTAGTGGTCGAATTGCTCACCTGGTAGCCGCATCACTCATTTATCTCTCTGCCACATTAGCACTAGTGCTAACTAATACAAATTTAAAATACTAAAGAAATGAAAAAGAATAAACTATCTCCTTTTACTTGTTTGATGTGATCATGTGACAACCTCGCCAAAGATGAGCGCCGCCCCTCCCGCATGTCTCGCACGAGATGATCTCATCGAAGAAGAAATATGGATATATGTTTTGATTTCAAATGGCGAAAGGCTACCTGAGTAGATTTCTCTCCTCTTATAAGTGACGTTTGATTTGAGAATAAAAATTAAAATAAATCTTTATTTCATCAAATTTACAAAATTAATACGGACAAAATTGATATTTAAAAAAAAATATTTGATCAACAATTTTTTAGGGATAAATTGTTTTACTATAATGGAATAGATTATTCTTTCTCAGATGGATAGAATAACCATTTATCAAATAAGCCCATAGCATATAGCAACTACTTAAGTCTTAATTAGAGAATAAAATTAAAATTAAAATCTTATTTTTATATTTTAATCAAACGTCCATTTTTTTTATCTTATGAAACTCACAACATTTATTATATGAGGAATAGAGCAATTTATTCTCTCCCTCTTATGAATAATGCGTATTCTAATTAGATTAAGAAAATAAGACTATATAATAAATTAAAAAAATTAATTTATCTATAAAAAAAATTATAATCAAATAGCGCCTTTAGTCATAGGCACCGAGTTAGCCGTCGCCACTACTCGAGCAACTGTCTAACTGAGGAGCTTGACGAGCATGTTAAGTCATCCAAGGGAGAAGAGACTTCCCATCAACTTTACCTTCTTAATTAAGTTAGTTGACATAAATAATTAGCGAGTCTATGTCCTGAATTGAGAGATCGAGAGTTAATAATTCCGAATTCGAATTTCAAAATCTTCAATTTAATTAGAATTTATTCTCATTGTACTTGTTCAAATATTAAATTAGACGAATGCTAATAACCTTAAACATAGTGAATTCTATATATAGATAAAAAAAAACTTTACCTCCTTTATCCGTCACGCCTGATCTCATGTCGCAACTCCTAAAAATGTACTGGTGGTTGTCCGAATTAATCCTTAACCCAGAAGCACGTCCACTGTGACGCTGACATTTGAGCCCCACGTATGATCGTCTCAGTTTGATTGGAGTTCCAAAATATTGTCATTGATGGATTCCACAAGTGAAAGGGACTTCCGAATCTACAAGACTACAACACGTCAAGAAGTACTTCTCAAAAGCCAGCTGGATTGATCAGATATGTTCCATAGATTTTACTGCAAGTCCAAGTGAACTAACGTTGGTTTGATGTTAACATATGTAAGTATAATCTGTAATAATGAATAAGATTAGCTTTGTTACAAGTCGCTTACAATGTTTAAGTTATACGTTTCGTGAATTGAATTAGTAAATAGTTAATAATTTTTTTTTAAATGTCCATTTTATCGAATAAGTTGAAGTGAACAAGAAAAAAAAATCTAATATTGAACAAGTTGAAGTAAGCATCCAATTGAATAAAAACAAGATTTAACCTCGGGGTTAGATCGTTTATTTTGTCCGTGTATCCGTCCATTCCAACTATGATGATGTGATCGCAGAAGCACGAGCTAGACCGAGGTTACGTCAGGGATCCCAATTATAATTTGTGTTCTCATTGGAGACAGTGATAGTAGATAAGTGACTGAATGATATAATATTAATATTAATATGCTTATGAATATGAATTCGAGAAAAAAAGTTAGCACACTAATATAACATATAAAGATTTGGATCCTTAATTATCATTCACATGTTTTCCTATATATATATANTATATAGATGTTTGTGATTTCAATTATGATGTTCAGTAATTACAATCTTCACTCACTCTAGTAATTAATTGTTCTCTAAATATTATGACTACAATTTAATAAATAAATAACAAGTAGAATAGGTATCTTTAAAATATTAAAAAAAATAGGGAAACCTCTATGGTTCCTATTTAATAAAATATTTTGACAAGATCTTCTTAAATTGGCCCAATTATTTATGCCATAAATTATGCTGAATTTTTTTTTCATCCATGATAGAAAATTGATAAGTGTATAGATGCTACCACATAGTTAGTCTGATATTCTGATATTTAGGTGAGAGTGAAAAAAATAAATTATGCTCAAATTAGTAAGTCACAAATCAATTTTGAACTACGAGTAACATATATATGAAAGCTAAATGAAATTCTGATATTTAGGTGAGAGTTAAACTTTAAACTGGTGGATTTAAAGAAAGCTAACTGAAATGTCGTTTTCGTTGTTTAAAAGATTTAAGTATAAATATATAGATAATGAAATTCTAATTCAGAAAAACAAACCACTAAAGGCAGTTTCTATAGTTAATGCCAAGGAACAACGGCTAGAAATTTTCCACCATGGAGCTAATTAAAGAACTTTAACTAATATCACCGGATTGTGTCAGCAACGCATTATCATAATATAATGTTCACGAAATAAAAATCATTTCGTTACTATTACCTACGGCTACAAACTTCATGGAAATCCAGGCTCTGATGCATGCTGCGACCTCATATTTTATCTCAATATATCTTGATAAAAAGAACATCAAATTAATATTCCCATGGAATAAATAAGGAAAGAAGAAAAAATAATGGAAACAACATATTGTTCCAAAATTATTAAAGACGTCGACGTCATTGATATGAGTATTCTTGGCAGAAAAAAAAACTATGATGCAGTCTTTAACCTGCTGATTACTGCTTCTAAATAACTATGTGCATTTATACAAAGTTTGACAAAGATCAACCTTGTCCCATGTTTAATGCCCATATATCATATATGTGCAGTACAGACAAAAAAAACTCTTTCAATTAACAAGTGTCTTCAGATTAACAGCAGGAAAAAAAGTGCCTTCAAACTACTGTTTTTTGCTGGTTATTCACTTTACGGCCACTTGTTTCTTGGCCCATGCATATACATGTCGGGCAGAGCTTATAGCATGCATCCAAAATTTCCAACTTTCCCTAAAGGAAGAATGTCCAAAATCAGATAGACAGTAGTGCTGATCACATGTAATATCTAGCTGTTTATCCATACACCATATATACTAGAGATACAAGGAGAACATAAAAACGCTCTCAGTTCTCAAACCATGTACTATACAGCTACCCACGTAGCTTGATGTCATGACAAGAAGAAATCATCAAGGACGTCTGATAGGTCGAAACCAATGTCTTCCATGAAGTCCATGTCTAGGTTGTCCGCCGGAGAAATCAAGCATGAGCTGATGTCGCCGTGATCGGAAATAGGCGCTGCTGCAAGAGTACTATTTTCGGCAGATACCTCGGCGGCGAGCGGCGCACAAAAATCTGATGATGAGCTGCCGTATGTCATGTTGCTTAGCACCTCATCATCAGATTCCCTCTTGATGGATAGGAAGTGATTTGGGATTGTGGTAGTGGTGGTGTTGGTTGCAAAGCTGATGAGGCGCAATTGGTCCAAGTTGGATGGAGACATGAAGCCAGGGACCGTCGCTGGATCTTTGCAGGTGTGTTCACCCATGTAGGTGATTATGTATGTGGAAGGATCTTCCTCTGAGAGCTGGACCTGCCTGATGGCCTTGCAGCCTTGGTCATTCCTATGAGTACACCTGAAATAGCTCCTGCAGGATCCAAGACATTTCAAAGCTTAATTCATATATATACTTGTATCAGATATTATATATCTCATGTTATTTGTTAAAAGTATGATACAGAATAAATTAAAAAAGGTTAATACACCTACAAAGCATTTCTTGTTCTGTAGAGATCTTAAAATTAACCAAAAACAAATCATGACTTATCACATATGCATTGAAGGATTAAAATGTACGCTGCATCCTTACAAAAAGTTTATTAAATCCAATTAAAAGTTTTACCTTGGATGCTTATGATTTTGGATGTCTTTCTGTCCATATTTTCTCCATGTCTGTCCATCATTTAAGTTCCTGGCTGTCACTTGCCTCAGTATAGATGGCTCTAACCTGCAGCAACACAACATTACCTACTTAATTAACTCTTTACTGTTGGGAACTAAAGGCATGCATATGAATATTCCTAATCTTACATGAGGCGCAAAATTACATGGATATTTATCATGCTATTTTATGAAGATAAAGCAAACACACATACTCTCATTCTCAACAGAATCTTGGTGGGCGCTAGCTTGGCCCAGCTACCCAATCAAGCTTATTAATGGCAATTGGCAAGCTAGAATTCGTATGTACATCAATAGTAAAGTGGGCCTTCAAGCATCATATATAATCAAAATGAATAGAGGCATATGTTAAAGGGCATATCATATATAATCACCTTCTCCGACCGCCGCGGGGGTTACCATCCTCCACTTGAGCAAACTTCCGTTTCCCGGCCGACGAGACCATGCCGGAATCCGGATCTCCCTGAGCCTCCCGCAGCTTCCCTGATCCTGAATCCAGCATAGAGGAAGCCCTCGAGAGCGTGGCCGAGAGGTCGTCGAAGACGGCTCTCACTGCCGGATCACCCGACAATTTCTCCGGCAGCATGCCCTCCAGCCGGGCGACCAGATCACGGATCCTCATCATCTCCTGGATCACCATCCGGTCGACGACCGGTTCGCTCCCTCTGGCAGGCGAAATCATCAACCGCAGTAGTAGTATGTACTACTGCTCCAGTATTTCGTACTCTCCTAGATCTTCTGGTTTTGGTACTCTTTTGTAGGGCAAAAGCCGGAAAGGGGAGGAGAAGTTGTTGTAAAGGACGAGACATTTATAGAAATGTACAATATGGTTGTACGGTGGGGTCTACGTGAACGTGCATGGAAGAAATGAGAGGGCGGGCGGGAAGGTTCCAGGAAGCCAATTAAGACATTACAAGTCATCATCAAATAAGAAGTGGACACGTAGTTGAAGAGGAGGCAAAAGTAAGGCGCTTCGAGTCCACATCATGTTTGATGACGAAGGATGAGTGAGGTCATTAGTAGACTCGGATTTGGCTCATAGATCTCCCTCACATGCATGGCAACTTCGGTATGTATGGTTGCAATATTGTACAATAACACATCGTTAATTAATTATAATATTGGAGCATATACCGGGATCTTCGATTCATGGAAGAATGGAAAATGATTAATTGTTGGCCGGAGGACCGGCCGGATGTCAGTCCGAGCAGATTAGGAAAAAAACAGATTTTTCCCTGTCTCCAAATGCATTCAGGTTGGGAGCATTATCTTTAATTAATTAATTAATTAATTAATTTGATTTGATTTACATTCCAAATCGATAATATATATGTATTAAACTATAATACAAATTTATATAGATTCAAAAACTACTTATGTTAAAGAGATCGGCGAGGTCCATCCTTTATCGATCTATGTGGTTCACTCTTTCTGAGCACTGAATATGTTTTAAAGAAAATTTTGATGGTCCAATTATGCCACCGTATAGCACATTATTTAAACCCTGTATTGAAATATATTATATATATGTAATATATATATATATATATATATATATATATATATATATATATATATATATCTCACATATTCAATGGTGTCTGCTCTTTTGCATATTTTAATCTGTTTTTATCGTTTGAATATACTAAAATTACGTGCAGTTTGGACTTAAAAGTTAAAACATATCTTCTGAACCAAAGTTATGCATGCTTTTAGTGTATAATTATGCAATTGTTGCATCTGGTCAATTATGGTTGTCTGCTTAATTACAATCGGAATTATTACGTTTTAAATTTCATACCAAAGATGAGCTTATTTTTTTAGTTTTTCTAAAAAAAATATTTATTCTTGTTGAAAATTAATTCTAGACTCTTTAATGATAAAGTACATAAAATAGAGAAATATAAATAAGAAAACCTGGCGAATAAACAAAAACCGAAAGACAAAAAAAGATCTGTGACTGCAAACTCGGATCCGACGTGGTCTGTCTCCAAAGTCGTAGATCGCGATAAGTATAAACAGATCCCGTTGGCACAAAATTAAAGCTATCCCAATCTGAGACAGGAACAGGAACATGCACCACTTGGTGGCAGGACATGACGACCTCCATATACCCAAATGCATTCAGGTCAAGCCGACTCTTCGTTCTTGTTTCTTGTCCTTCAATCTTCATATTGCTTCCTCAATTATTTTTCTCTTCTTCTGCTTCTTCTTTGAGCATTAAAATTCATTATCTTAATGATATGAAATCTGAATGACATAGCAGAAGGCCAGAAGCTCAAAAGTTGTATGGAAAGAAGCTGGCACAATTTATTAACTACTTGAGTAATGACTCATAATTAGTTAGAAAGCTAGAGAATAATGATGAACTTTGTATAAAAAATGATCAATTATTTGGATTATTGTTATGAATTGTATGTTAATAATGATTTGTTAGGATTTTGACAATTGAGTTCCTTACAAGGAGCTTAATTCTGCTATGGTGTCGGCAACTGTTGGACATGGAATTAACCGCATATGATGAGCTTATTGATGGATGATTAACATAACCACTAAGGCACATGGTGGATGGTTAATATAATCACCAATGAAGTGGTTTTTGGAACTTCCAAAAATCGAAATGACACATCTCTATATATAGAGATGTTTAGCTATTTGTGGGTGTGTGTAATCTTGTAATCGGTCTGACAGGCTGTCGAGTGCTGCTGGAGTTATGAAATATTTGGATTGTGAATACGTGATCTTCTACAAACACGACGATAGTTGAACGTGGAAGAACTTGTATTTCCGTTGCGAGGTATTTAGAAGTACCATTTTAAAATTCTTCTGAAACTTAGAGTGATATCAGAGCCACAAAAATTTCTTCTCATTTTTTATTTTTTTTGCTTGTGCAAATTAATTCTTAATTAATTTTGCACTTTCGATTATATTACCATAATCGGAGAACGAAAAATTAAACTTTTTCATTGTCATTTGTACTATTATCAACTGTAAATGTGCTACACATTTTAATATATATTTTTCAAATATATATTCTTTTGTAAAAAGCAAAAAGATGACTGTTCGTATTAAAAAAAGATGGGACACTGTCGTGCACATTGCACAGGCACGCAGGCTTGGGACAAGATAATACTTGTTCGTATTCAATATTTTTTCTATCTACTATTCGTTCATCCTTACAACTTTCTTGATTTGTATTATCCTTGAATAACTTCCTTAAGAATCAAGCTATATTATTTAATGAGACAACATTATAACAATTTTAATCATAAGCTAAACCTCGATATTTTTTTATTTTTTCATTCGACAATCAATCATAGCTCAAATCACTAAACTTCATCCAGATTTCTTCACATGATTTACAAATCAAGATCGCCAAAAAATTAAGAACCTTACATAATCCTTAAATGTATTAAATATCAATATCTTGGTGGTCCATACTTATGGAAAGAAAACCTTATATCCTATCATCCATTTGTTACTCATATATCAATGATCTTTCATCGATTGATAACCTAATTCCGTATTACTTTGTACTTTTCATTTCAAGTATCTTTATTTTCATCAAGGACATCAATTGCACCAAACGATGCATGATGTTCGGTAATCCTGCCCAATTCATTCTTTTAGTGACATAAGTTCATCGAATGCAAGAACATCAGTTGCATCAAGATGCACAATATTCAATATGTTCAAGCTCAGTTAGTATTTAGGACCACTTTATTCTTTTCAATTTATCTTGTCCTAACTTGTCAAATATTACATTACTAGTGACCCTTTACCTAGAAGATTCAGGTTGTCTCGTCGCATGCACGACTAACTAGGCCATGAAGCGCACATCAATAGACCTTAGTTGTTCTTAAAAGAACATAGTTGCTCTTGAAGGAACATAGCATCCCCTGAAGGACCTCAGTCATCTCATCTCTAAGATGCAGTCAGGATAAAATCATATAATCAGAATAAATCCCTTAGTCGACATGGCACTCCTTTTCACACGATAAATTCAACACAATTATTAATAGCTTTTAATTCCTATTATCAATTGAGCAGTCCACTCGATTATAGGTTATTTTCAAGAAGCAATAGATCAATACAATATTTAAGAAATTAGTCAGTCAGTCAGTCAATTAATCAATCACATCATCATTCAAATGTTATCCATCATAAGGAATGACCCGTGTCAAGATTTGGCACGGTCTGTGCTGGTGTTGGAGTCCATATATGTAGGAGACGGTCTAGGTCTAACATGAAAATGCATAGTGTTTGATTAACCTGATTCTAGTTCGTTTGATGCAGTTAACACTACCTGCATTGGAGACAACATGGTCCATGTTAGGGTTTGTCGGCAATTTAATAGTATTCATTGTCAACAGGCCCGAGCTTAGTTTGGCATGGGCAGCGTGTCATCCGAGTGAGTCTGGCTCGTGTTAGTATCGATTAGGCATCACAACCCACATCAAAGGTGACACGATCCATGTCTAGGGCTAGGGTTAGGTTCATTACGTACCCTCTTCAACTCAGGAAACATGATCCGCGCCAAAGGCAACACACCCCATTTTCATGAATAAGGTTTTGCATACTTCATTTTTCATTAGGAAAACATGACCTGTGGCTAGATCTCACACGATCCATGTTCTAGGTGGAACTTCCCACTTACGTACCTAATAGTTCTTGAACAATTAGCACGACTTGTGTCGAGAATGACACACTCCACTTTAGGACTTTATAATGTCATCATTTTTTATCTGATGAACACGATCCACATCAAGATACGACATTGTATGTTTTCCTAATCCGATTGTTGTCCGAAGAGAAGCCACATGGTCCGTTTCTTGGTTCGATCTCGTTTGAGGACACGACACGGTCCGTCTTCAATTCACATCATAGTGGTACGATGTATGCGGCCCGTGTTCGGGCCTCTGGTGCTTTTGTTGGTTGTATTTTTTCTTCATCTTGATGATTGATTAGGGTATACAAATAACTACTTATTTTGCAAGTTAATCTTAGGACTTATGGCAGATACAATATTGATTATCAATCATGTTCATTCATGTACTTCATCGTACATACATAAAAAACTTTAAGATTAATTCTCCTAATTACATATCTTGATTTATACCCAGTAATATTTTTCTTTAGATCATTCTTCTCGCTCCTCCTCCATGCTGGTTCTTCTTCTTCTGAGAGAGAGAGAGAGAGAGAGAGAGAGAGAGAGAGAATTATGAGAAGAGAGAAGCGACTGAGTCCTATTTATAAAAAAAAATATCATCTAAGTAGAGTTTGTTTGTAGTTAGGAGTCTATTGTAAACTAATTTTTATAAGAATAAGAATATGTTAGTATAATAATTTAGCTTTGACTCTTAATCCTTTTCTAATCCTAATCATATTAACATTCTATCTCATATTTTCCTATCTTATCTTTTAATTATCATTTTTAAAAATTAAGGGTATTACGAATTCTTTTGTCAGTTTACCTTTCTCTTGAAATAACATTTTAACACAGTCAACAAACCAACTTTTATCTTAATTGCACAAAATTGAGTTGCCATTATGAGCAGTCCCACATAACTTGCTTACTAATTTTAACATTTATCTTAAAAACTTATATTCAATTTATATATTTATATATATATATATATATATTATTTATATGTTATAATTCATCATAAAGTCCGATGTTGACTACTAACCAAATATAATACTGGTAGTTGCATTGGACCATGTATCTTAGCTACGTCTGTATAGATTTGTGGGTGCACATACACAAGCGAATAATATAATATTTGAACCCAATTGGTTCAGTTATCAAGCAATATATTTTCATTTAGATTTCCTTTTTTATTAAAAACTTTATTCATTATAATTATGGGTGAGCATGAGTTTGATCTGACTCGATCAACCCGACTTGACCCGAATATTTTTGGGTTGGATTGGATCAGGTCACTATTTTGAATCGGGTCAAACCCTATCCGACCCAATTAATTTTGGGTCGAATAACAGGTTGAATATTTAAGAATTCGAAACTCGATCCAAATACCCAAAATTATAATATTAATATAATTAAACATATTAATTAACACTAAAATTACTTGTATTTTGTAGTTTCAAAATTTTTATCATTAATTTCGCTTATTTATTTTAAAATATTTTTTGTTTATAAGATATATAAAAAAATTTATATAAAAAAATTTAATAATTCAACCTGATGATCCGGTTCGATCCAATTCGAAACTTTTTAGTTGGATTGGGTCGGATTCAAATTTTTTTGTCTTAACCAGACCCAACCTGATCCGATATTATTATTTTTACAATGAGTCAAATTTTATTTCAAATCCGATTCAATCCGATCTATTATCATCCCTAATTATAATTATAAATGCAAATTGAAAGTCAAATATAAACAAAATATTCGAAGCTAATAAATCTAAACATTAGGTGAAATCCAAAAAAAAAAAAGATATTTATAACACGAATGAGGATAAGGCTTTTCCATACCACATGTCATGCCACACAATTGACTAGCAAAATGTCTTGCAACAACACACAAATTAATAACGAAGAGCAATTACTTTAATGTTTCATAGATATGACTATTATAATCACCAAATCTTGCATAGATTATGGTATTGTTCCATAATTAATTGCAATTGCAATATGTGGCTCCTAATAAATTCCATGAACAGGGTGCAAATATGGTGGTTTCTTCCTAGGTATCTTTTCCCCAGTCCGTGGATCTTGACCTTGGGGCACCAAATCCTCATGGGGTGCAACCGTGCAAGTTCACGGCAGCCACAATGAAACATCTCAAGTTTGCAACGCTGACGTGGGACGAACGGAACCCCGCGATTAAGATGTGTTGCCTAAGCACTAATATTACCTGATTAATAAATTTAAAATTAAAATTTGAAAATATTTATACTCTTCGATCGTCTTAAATCGAAATAGTCGGAATATTTGCCTAAATGAATCCAATTAAGGCCCTCGGGATTGCCCAAAATCTAGTGATCTATGTTTTATTCACAAGATCAAGATTAGATTCGTCCATTTTGAGTGTCTATTTCAATAAGCAATCAGACTTGGATAACAATAAGCTAGCAGCATTCAATTTTCTAATTTCTATGTTAGGGGTGATCAGTGGCGGAGCTAGTATATTTTTTAGTGAGTTCAGTTATTATTTTAAATAAGAAAAAAATATAAATATAAAATATTTAATCATACTAAAATAATATTTAATTCATATTTAATATATTGTATATTATTAAAGTTATAGTTCATATTACAAATATTATTATTAAGTTAATAGTGCTATCATATATAAGTGATTTATATTAGATTAATTAAAAAGATATCTTACATATGAAAAATATAAACTTTAACCTTATTATATAATATTAAAAGTTTGGTTATGTTAATTAAGGACCATTTGAAATGTATTTTATCATATAAAAATATGAGTTAATATTATGTTAAATTTCATATATAAAGAGAAAATGTGCTTTAATGTGAGTTAAAATATATTAAAACTAATTATGATTTTATACAATGTAATTAATTGATGTCATTTAACTAAAATTATTTTATTAGTTGAAGAATGAAGGAAATTATTGGAGAAAAAAATATTTTATTATATTAGATTTTATTTACTATATTAAATTTAAAATATAAAAAGAAAAATATGCTTTAGTTTGAGTTAAAATATATTTAAATTAATTATGATTTGATACAATATAATTAATTAATGTTATTTAACTAAAATTATTTTATTAGTGGAAGAAGGAAGAGAAATATTGGTGGGAAAAATTAAAATAAAATGACAACACTCAATTCGGAGGAGAGAAAAATGTGCTTTAATGTGAGTTAAAATATATTAAAACTAATTATGATTTTATACAATGTAATTAATTGATGTCATTTAACTAAAATTATTTTATTAGT
>LTAE01003655.1:42577-55794 GCA_001647135.1 Pontederia paniculata
TTAGATAATGTTATATATATATATATATATATATATATATATATATATATATATATATTCTTTTTGGATTTCCGCAATACCAAATAAGAAATCGAGAATTTGAATCACATTAAACATAAATACTTATAAACCAACTTTGCTATTTACTTTAAAATTTGCTAACTAATCTTACTACATAAAATAAATTGAGCCTCGTACAAAGCATCATATATATCATACACCCCACTGCTTCTACATAAGTCTCTTCTAATAGTTCTTTCCCTACATTAAGATTAATTTTTACTAAGCCTTTTCCTAATTACTAATAGTATCGGTGTGAAACTGCTATTTTACATCTTAAATTTTTTCAGTACCTTATTATGTACAGTTCCTGACTTAAACTTAAATTTATTGAGCTTCTATCATGATTGATTTGAATTCTCAATACATATGATGTTTTTCTCATTTTTGTCATTTTCAATTGCTTGCTCAATTTATCTTTAATCTCATTGAGATTTTTTATGCCATTTTCAACGAGTAATATATTCCACATGATGATAATATCATAAAACTGCTCTCGATTTTTTTGATGTATACACAATGATCCAATTTGTTCGTTCTAAAACTAAATTGAACTATCATCTCATGAAACTCTAACTACTATTATCTAGAAGATTTTTTAAGTATAAAGTATTTTTTTGAACTTATATACTTTATTTTCTTGACATTTTATCTAAAATCCTTCAAGCTATCATATATATATGTCTTCCGACAAATTTTCATTTAAGAAAGTTGTCTTGTTGTTCATTTGGAATAACTACGAATTCATATATACTACTATTGCTAAAATTGTTCGAATTGATGCAAATTTAGAAACTAGAGAATAAGCCTCTTGAAAATTTATTCCGACTTGCTATAACCGTTGGTTATCAATCTCGCTTTGTGCCTCTCAAGAGAATCATAAGTCTGATATTTTCTCTTGAACATCCTATGGATTGTCTATTTTTTAGCAAATCACGTAATGTCACACACTCCGCTTTTATTAATTAAGTCCATCTTTGCTTTCATGGCAATCGACCATGATTCTGACTCATTAGAAGTTGTGACATATTTATATGAAATAATATTTATAAAATTATGTATCTGAACATCAACAAAGTAACACGATGCCTCACACTTGTACATGACATAATATCCAAATGTGCAGGTGTTATTTATATCATCTTTTGGTGCCGATTATACTCGTATAAAGGTATATCATTTTGTGTAACATCAAATCTCACTATTTGCATAGTCTAATGTATCTTTGGAGTTGTGTCTACCATTTCCTAAAATCGTTAAAGGATCATCATCCTTCTGAACATGCTCCTTTTCATTATAAGGAAATGTAGTATCACGACTCTCTATGAGATCTCTTTTTGGATAGAACAATTCATACCCTTTGAATTTTTTATTGTATCCAATAAACATACACGTTGTCGTCCCAAAATCCAACTTGTGCATGAGGTGATATGTGCTTTGCATCCCCATTTTCAGAGATCACTCAACTCGAACTTCTTCCTATTCCGTAACTCATATGACATTAATTTTACGGACTTTGTAGAAATCATGTTATGTATGTAACTTGCGGTCATCATTGCCTCACCCTAAAATTGTTTTAGCAGACTCGAGTGGAACAACATACACTTCACTACATTTATAGAGTTTTATTCTTTCTCTCTGCTACACTATTCTCTTATGGCATATACGACATCATCGTCTACCTACGTATGCCTGCACGTTCAACCGTCGGCAGACACATGGCTCCGCCCCTGAATGGTGGAATGTGTTTAAATAGAGTTTTGAGAAAAAAAATTGATTCTATTAAAAAATAATAATATTGAATTAACTTGGGTTGGATTGAAATTTTTTTTGCAACCAATCATGTTGAACTTTATTTAAGGTTTGATTTTCTTATATTTAAGTTTTACAAATAATATGTTTAAAATTAGATAAATACAGTAATTATTAAAATAAACAAAATTAATAGTAAAAATATTAAAGTTTTTATTATAATTTTGGTATCAGGTTATTAGCCATTCAATTTAGTACACATAAAAAAAGATTTGATTTGTGTTGAGTTTAACGTAATTCAAACTAATGACTAAACTCAATATCCCACCTAAAACAATTGCCCGAGTTGGCCGTGTCGACTTTCTCTTAACCCAGAACGTAAGTTTAATCCATTACCAATTCCAAGTACTTTCACATCATCACAAATAAAAACACATCATTGTATTTTTAGATCCGAATTCATCGTTAGATAATGTTATATATATATATATATATATATATATAATATACTACTATTGCTAAAATTGTTCGAATTGATGCAAATTTAGAAACTAGAGAATAAGCCTCTTGAAAATTTATTCCGACTTGCTATAACCGTTGGTTATCAATCTCGCTTTGTGCCTCTCAAGAGAATCATAAGTCTGATATTTTCTCTTGAACATCCTATGGATTGTCTATTTTTCAGCAAATCACGTAATGTCACACACTCCGCTTTTATTAATTAAGTCCATCTTTGCTTTCATGGCAATCGACCATGATTCTGACTCATTAGAAGTTGTGACATATTTATATGAAATAATATTTATAAAATTATGTATCTGAACATCAACAAAGTAACACGATGCCTCACACTTGTACATGACATAATATCCAAATGTGCAGGTGTTATTTATATCATCTTTTGGTGCCGATTATACTCGTACAAAGGTATATCATTTTGTGTAACATCAAATCTCACTATTTGCATAGTCTAATGTATCTTTGGAGTTGTGTCTACCATTTCCTAAAATCGTTAAAGGATCATCATCCTTCTGAACATGCTCCTTTTGATTATAAAGAAATGTAGTATCACGACTCTCTATGAGACCTCTTTTTGGATAGAACAATTCATACCCTTTGAATTTTTTATTGTATCCAATAAACATACACGTTGTCGTCCCAAAATCCAACCTGTGCATGAGGTGATATGTGCTTTGCATCCCCCTTTTCAGAGATCACTCAACTCGAACTTCTTCCTATTCCATAACTCATATGACATTAATTTTACGGACTTTGTAGAAATCATGTTATGTATGTAACTTGCGGTCATCATTGCCTCACCCTAAAATTGTTTTAGCAGACTCGAGTGGAACAACATACACTTCACTACATTTATAGAGTTTTATTCTTTCTCTCTGCTACACTATTCTCTTATGGCATATACGACATCATCGTCTACCTACGTATGCCCTTTAAAATGCAGTAGTTCTCAAACTCTTGGGAGTTATACTCTTCTCCTCTTTCATTCTTAAACACTTTGTAGGTCTTCCTAACATTTTCTCTACATCTATTTTGTACCTCTTGAAAGTCTCAAAAGCTATGGTTTTCTTTCTAAGAGGTAGATATAACACTAGCTTGACTAGTTGTCAATAAATGTAATAACATACTCCTTACTCTTGTACGTAAGAAACTCGGTTGATAACAAATGTCTGAATGAATTGGTTTTAACAATTCAGTTGACCTTTTGCTTATAGGAAATGTGATCCTTATCATTTTTTTCTTCAAACAATGCTCATACAATATTGTCCTCGTGTCAAAAATATTGGACACTAAGTTTATTTTCTTTATTTATTCTATTTTCAATTTTTCTAGATGTTTTAACCTCTCATATGTCAGAGATCATAGTTAGACAAATAACACTAAATATACTAAGGAGGATTTTTTTCATCACTCTTTATTACATTCAGGCATGATATGCCATGAACAAGCATATATATTTTGGTTGCATTTACCTTTATGTTCTTTCCTATAGTGACCCAACCACTATAAAATCTAATTTCAAAGTCCTTTTGCAAAAATGACTGGAATAGAAATCATATTGTGCATTATCCCTAACGTGTGTAACACATTCTTGAATATCATAAAATTGTCTCCAAGATCCAACTTATACTTTCTAATACACTCAACATTTAAATAAGTATTGTTCCCCATGTAGATCATTTATTCCCCTTTTGTCAATTCTTTGAAGTCTATAAAATCCTCCTTGGTCTTGGCCATGTGGCGAGTCACACCCGAGTCAATCCACCACCATCTGATGTCAGTAGTCATCGCATTGCATGCCATCATGGTAGCGAAGGAGAACTTGTTGGTGCATGCGTTTTTGCCTTGTCTTCTACTTCTTTGTCAACTTGGTAGAACTTTATTCTCATTATCTCTCAATCCTATAGGACAATTGGCCTTGAAGTGATGCCAAACTTGTTGCATATGTGGCAAGCCCCTCTGAAAATCTTGTGCCCCTTAGGCTTGAACTGTTTCTTCCTAGTGCTAAAGCTTGACTCGACATGCTTGCGGTGGTGCACAATGTGGGCTTCTTCCTCTTTCCCTTCAGCACTTTCCTCCACGTCAAAAACATCAATCTTCTTATTTCCTTTGACCATGTCTTGCTCAATCGGGTAAGATGAATGACACTTCAACAACATTTTTTATTGAGTTGTTCACGTGAACAACCATGATTTTTTGATACTGATGTGATATGCAGCGATTCAGGGAGAGCGCACTTTACAACTTTCAAGTCATTTGCCAGTATAATCATTCTATTTACATGATCAAACACATTATCGATCGACTTCATTCTACAAGTGGTGTACCTATGCAATAGTAATTATATGTTCATGTCCTTTTTGTACGCGTATTTCTCTTTTATAGATTCCCAAAGTTCATATCATTCTCACAAGTCTCAAAAACTCTTATGATGTTATCCTCCATATACATTAATAAGAAGGTTCTTGCCTTATTATGTTTAGGCTTCCTTTGCTTCTTAGTTGCTAAATGGCCAGCATTCTCCTCATTAGCGGCTCATTCTAGAAGCAGTGATGGGGCGAGATTTACATAGTCCTAAGGGTTGTCGTGAACTAGGTAATACTTAGTTCTACGACTCTAAGTGCCGTAGTTGATGCCATCAATTAAAATGAGGTCGTTTGGCTAGTTCTATGGGCATAAACTTCGACATATATTGCTATAAAATAAAATTTAATTATAGCAAGAGAAAATACTTAGATAGAATTATTGTTGAGGAAATTATTAAGAAGTACATAGTTAAAAAATATTTGTAAGATGAATATTAAAAATACTTTATCCGAAAATACAAAAATAATTATAAACTTGATTGAAAATAAATTTGTCTATATAAAAAATTTTAAATAAATTTCAAAAAAATAATTCTTCCAAAAATTAGAGGTAACTATTGTCTCTAGAAATTATATTTTCTATGATTTAAGAAAAAAATTTCGAAAATTATTTTAGGAAAATCGCCAAATAAATCAAGAGTGAGATTCTATAAAGTTCAAAAATAATTTTCAAAATGTAATATTTATAATTTTAAACTCTCTATGTTATACCTAAAGAAAATTTTCAATATTAGGATTATATATATATTTTCATGGATAATATTTACAATAAGAATGCAAATTATAATTGAACTTAAAATTATAAATTTCATAAATATTACTCTGAAAATTATATAAATACCGAAATTAAAAATTTTGTAAAATACAAAAAATACTTTCAAAAAAATATTTATAAACTTTAATTCCGTATACAATTTCAGAAAACTAGGTTTTTGAAAATTTTTAAAATATTCTGAAAATTGTATACGGAAAATTAAAAAATTAAAAAATATAGAGTTTAATATACAATTGTGTAAGTTTGAAGATGATAATGTTCAAAAAAATTGGCGATAAAATTGATCAAAATAATATTAAATAAAATTCTGTAAAGTTTCAAATATACAAAAAGTTTACTAATCTTAATTTCCATATATATTAGAAAATAAGTAAGGTATTTTCTATAGTGTTAGAAAATTCTATGAATATTATATTAATAATATTTTTTATAATGCAGGATTTAATCACAAACATAAAAAAAACATTTACAAAAGTAATTATTGAATAATTTTAATAACAAGTAAATTTCACGATAAAATTTTGGGATCAATAAAAGTACAAATCTAAAACTTTCACAAATAAAAATTGTGCCAAAAATTAATAATCCCTATGTAATTTCAGTAATAATTCATAAAATTTTCAGAATAATAGTTTTAATGATTAAAAAATAAATAAATTCAATAATTAATTTAATATGAAATGGCTATTGATAATCATAAAATGAGAAATTATTATACTGTTCAAAGGAGCTTTAAGATGAAAGGTTTTCTGAATGGACCAAAAGCCTATACGCAAATCGATGGTCAAGATTAAGACACAATATTTTATTTTAAAATGAAAGGATTAAGTATAAATAGATCAAGACAAAATAATTAATCATATGATTTAGATCTATTAGAGTTATAACTGTCCAAGTCTAAAACAGACAAAACATGTGTGGTTTAGATTAGATCATATGTTATAATGGTCTAGATTTATTCTAGCATATATCAACGGGCGAGATTAAAAGATATAATAAATATATCTAAGGTCAGGATTAAAAATATGGTGAAAATAACTTTGATCTTACTATTCATATTAGGTCTAATTATTAACATACAGAAAATAATATAAGGGCTAGGATTAAGAAAAGTAATCAATGGACATGATTAGTTGGGGAAGAAAAATTAGACTAACGTGATTAAAATCGAGTGAAAGGGAGAAGGACACTATTCATCTCCTTCTCTGATGGTACTTGTCCCCGACGTTACTAGGAGATCTCTTTCGGCGACGGTTCCATGGTTAATTAGTGTGTTCGAGGGTTCGAGGACGATCGACGACAATGTCCAAAGAGATTTACATCGTCAATTTGATGAGATGTCATGTGTCTTGATGTCCTCGTCGATGGATGACGATCACTAGGAGAAGTTGTCGCAAGTTGATCCGGTGGCTATTGGACGCTGGCAAAAAATTGGAGAGCTCGATAGTAATAGCTAAAGACTATGTCAATCAAGTGGGATAGAGAGAGAAAGCAACGAGGCACACATGTGAAAGTCGTCAGTGAGATGATGCTCTGTAATACATATTGGAGAAAGAAAGAAGGAGAGGGAAGTTTTCCGAACAATGGATGAAGACTACTAGAGCACGCCCATTCCAGTTTATAGGCCGTGTACTTGCCTATGTTCGTCCTCGTCATTGCATCCTTTACGTGTGTTGATTCCTTCGTATGCTATCTTCGTGTTGTCATTTTTGCTTGACCAAATTGTATCAATTAATTCAATTTCCATTTACTATCGTCCCAGTTGTCCGTCCACGTGAAAGATGTGCTGGTGAAAGTGCTCATTTGTGTGCGATCAACGACAACGAAAGCAATTGACAAACATGCACTCTACAGTTGGTGATTCTGGAGGTGATCACGATCGTCAATACAATAACAATAATAATACATATATTTATAAAAATTGAATTATCTAGGTCTTTATCGGACTTATCGAGTGGTTGTTTTAAATTTAAAAACTTTCTATTTTTTTTAATTTAAAAAGACCTAAAAATTTTATTTTGAGTCGAGTCAGTTTTTTATGTTTTCGGTAATTTGATTTTTGCTTACACCCTAGTCACAATGATAAACCTTTTTTTGTTCAAACATATATTTTTTATATTCGGATATCTATCTTGTTACTGACAACTTTGTAGTAATATGCATAGCCATTTTCCTCTTATTGTTATACATGTCACAAGTTCTTTTTAAGGTAATAACACCTGGGCCATGTTTTATATTATAGATTGATCAAATAGAATGAAAGTGTTGAATCTAAGATCCCGAGATTATTTTAATGGTCATAAATTGATAAGAAAACTTAGTCATACCGATGATTTTCGATTTGATATATGAAGGAATTAGGGTTTCTACTTCTGACAGACATATGTCATCCAAAGGTTGTTGAACGGACGACCTATGTATAGAGAAGAGTGGAGAAAAATTCTAAGTAAAGGAATGTCGTCCTAAGAGTTTGAAGAGGGCGACCGAAGGCAGATGCAGAAACCTGAAGATATGAAGCTAAGTGTAGAAATGTCGACCGAAGCTAAAGACTGAAGATCGATGATGGACTTGATCAACAAAGGTTGCCCGATGTATACGAGTGAAGTCAGTGGGTGACCAAATGTTCGAGGTTAACAGGGCAACGGTTGAAGAATCAGGCGCTCCAAGGTTAAGTGGACGCACTATGAAAAAAGAAGTAAAGAAGTTTTGAAGTGAAGGCAAGGAGATGACGCCCGAAGTTTTAAGAGTAAAGCAATGGGCGACCGAAGAAGTTTGAAGAAAATTGTAAAAGAAGAAAGGACGCCCAATGGATATATCTAGTATTGTGGGCGACCAAAGTAATTTAGACGAAGAAGAAAGGACATCCAAAGTATTCAGCGTGGAATGAGTGGACGACCGAAGTACATCAGACAAGAAGAAAGGACGTCCAAAGTATTCAGTGTGGAATCAGTGGGCGACTGAAGTACTTCAGACGAAGAAGAAAGGACGTCCGAAGTATTCAGTCCGCAATCGATGGACGACCTAAGTAATTTGAAGAAAAAGAAAGGACGTCCGAAGTTTCAGTGCAGAATCAATGGACGACCAAAGTAGTTCAGGAGAAGAATAAAGGTCGCCCGATGGATTCGTGGAAGATCAGCGGACGACCTAAGCAAGCTTGAAGAAGAAAAGGACTAAAGCAATTTAGGTCGTCCGATGTGTTCTGAGTAAAGTAGTGGATGACCGAAGTACACTTGAAGATATCAACCAAATACAGGAGCCAAGCAAAAGACACCCAAGCCTCTGAGAGAAACCAACGGACGACCAAAAAAAGGTTGAAGAAAGTTCAAGTTAAAAAAGGTCGTCCGATAGATTCGTATAAGATCAGTGGGAGAATGAAGCAGCTCGAAGTAAAGAAGAAAAAGAAGAAGTGGACGCCCGATGTGTTCAGTGCAACAACAGTGGACGATCGAAGCAAAACGAAGAAATTTGAATAGAAATTTATAGGACGCCCGAAAAAGGATGGGACAACCTATGAAAGCTAAGCTGATGAACTAAAATTGAAGCCCGCGACTTTGGACGTTCAAAAGAGAACTATGGACGACCCAAAATTGAATTCACCAGAGCAACGGTCCCCCGATGAGAAGAAGCGGTCGATCGAGGAGTAGGTGAAAAGTACTGTAGTTTTTGAAAGAGAGAGATTAGAAAATTTTGTAAGGCTATAAAACTGAGTTCCAAGAGTCTCGGAACTAATTTTGATTATTTAGATTATGAGAAATTGTGATCTTAAGAAATAAGTCTTAGTTTCTTATTCTAAGAATATTTTTATGAGAATTTAGAGTAGAAAGAAGTCTTAAGTGTTTGAAGCGTTAAGCTAAAATTATAAGAAATTTTCTACTTCTGAAAAGAAAATTATAAGGGAGCATTAGCCCTTCAATACAATTTTTTTAGAATATCAATAGTGTCACCCAAAAACTTGACCTACCTAAAAAAACTAACTTCCACTGGTCGAAAACAAATGAATTAACTAAGAATTTCCAGTGGTTTTGCAGCTTCATGTATTGAACCCAATGAATATAGAGTATATGCGCACATTGTACTAACATATTTTAATCGGAATACGTGTATTTTGTGGATATAAATCATGATTCATTTGATCTAATAGTTGAGACGCTGCAATACTATGTGATGTGTATAATTTGTTTTATATTATTTTTTTAAGCCATACCCTTGACTTGACATGCATATTCTAAATTAAGCTACATTTGTTGTATTATTTTTTTTATCCACTGTTGCATCATAAATTTAAAACTTTAATACCTCATTAATTAAAAATCCAATAGATAATCTAAACTATACCTGGATGTGAACTAAGCCTCGATCTAGCCCCTATTGTTTAATTGTGCAAGTGATCGGATCAATCTTATTAATATTTTTTTTTGTCAAAGTCCAAATTAACTAATATTGATTATGATTGATAATTACGTTTCAGTGGAAAATACACAATTAATTAACGTTTTTTCCTTCCCAATTATAAGGATACAAGCGTTGGTCAACCCATTGACCTCACCCGACTTTATGATATGTATGATCCAATGTTTCAACCTCAAGTAGGTATAAATTTTCATTATAACAGTGTTCATTTTCTTCTCTTTTTCCATGCATGAATGCGTCAGAATCAGAGAGATCGATTTAAAGGTCGAAATCATTAAACAGCAGTATGTAATATAATATTTCATCAAGTGCATTTTAGACCACCTACTTAGCTATCTACGGTCTCCTCCCTTCCTCTTTATTAATTATAATATTTCATCAAGTGTATTTTATCAATTGCTATGCACCTCCATCTTTCTCTAATTTAATTATAATAATTATGTCATCAATCTATCATATGCACAAAAATTTCATGCATAAATTATGCATAAGATGTTGGCCTCCTAAAAGGCAAATACTGGAGATTATCACTTAATCATATTCTTTGTCGGCAATTCAAGCAGATATAATCAGGTGCGGACTCATACTATGAGAGGTTTTGATCCTCCTATTGTCAAATATATAAATAAATAAATATTACAAATAGTAGAATTATTTAATTGTTTAGATGAATAATTGAGTTTGACAAATATTCTGGGGGATAAATTCAATTCTCACTAATATTTTTATTAATAATTTACTTTTATTTTTTATTTTTTTATTTTTTTTAATTTTTTTAATATATTTTGACCTCTTTTTAATTGTTTATCTTGATTCCATGCTGAATATAATTATGTAATATTTGGAGGCATATATAATAGAGTTGATATAAAAAAAATACTCAGCTTCGATCTGGTCTTTATTGCTTATTGAGACCAAAATAACTTTTTGACGTTCTTGATCACGAACCGGCCATTAAAAATTTTTTGCCCCAAAAATTTTACTATTGATCGCAAAAGATATACTTCTTATGAAGCAATATATTTTTTGACTGAATTTCATGTTTATTCGTAACCACATGTTTCACATGACATGAAAATAATATTTCTATATGCGCATATACATTTCATAAATGGATAAATTCATATACATTCCACAAATGAATAAAATTCACATCGTAAAGTTTTATATTACATTGTACACCAAACTATGTGCATATTTTGATTTATTACATGCAAATTTATTTAAGCGTCATGTTAATGCACTCTACCAAATATAACTTAATTATGTGTACTGAATCAATTGTTATATGTTAAGTGTGACATTTTTACACGTAAAATATCATGATTAATTCAAAAGCACACAATATGCATGTCGTATGAAATATAATGATGTATAAAATCACAATATACATAAATTAAATGTCATGCAATTTAAAAAAGTTAAAATTTTCTACATGATAAATACAAAATTAATTCACTCATAAAATTTGACATTATTCTAATACATCATCCATCATGCATATTCGCATGTCAATAATCAAGCATCACATTTACACTATAAGACATGATAATGTGCAGAACTAAGAAACAATTAATTATGGCATGATATGCTTCACATGATACGTGAATTTTAATGATATGCATAATCAAATAAAATGCATAAATATTAAGTCATAGATAAATCACACCCAGAAAATCTTGTTTAGTTAAAAAGATTTTCACTTTTTTCTATTATTTTTTGGGTTTTCCTAAGTTTTCAATTTTCTAAAGAAACTATTACTATTGCCATGCAAATCCAAGCCTGTATAACTGAGTGGCACAACGCTGAGGCCCGAGCCCAAAAACATAATTCGGCCTGCCTACCGACAGGCGCGTCTTGGGGCCCATCGCAGTGCTCAAGGTCTGCAGCTCATGAGGCCGTAGCTCCAAAGATTACGAGCATGAGGGCCTTGAGGCACCACAGCAGGCAAAGAGCGCAACGCTTGATGCAAAGTTCCCGCGGAACGGAGACAAATAAGTAGTTCAAAAATTACGAGTGTCATGGTTCCATACATATGCACAGACATTTTAGGGGAGTTGTAAATAATTTCTCAGCACATAAGTACATCTTGAGTCCAAAATATATATATATATATATATATATATATATATATGTATAAGTTTTTACTGAAAGTTTCATTCACCATAATCGTCGGATGTGTGATTCGGAATGAATATCAAATTTGTCGACCAATCTATATTCAATTTATGGTCGATGCACATAACTTTAACATAATTGAGGTTAAATGATCAGAAAATGAAATATAGGAGCACGACGTATGCATGCATGTCTAACAAAGGTAAATTGATGATATTTCGAAATTAAAGATGGAGCCCGAGCCGGGTCAGCCGCCCAGCTCGGCATGGGCGCCCACATGCTTTCTAGGAGTTCTAGCACGACTCAATATGTGTATGGCCTAGGCATGGTGTTCGGGTCATTTCGTGCGCGCTCGCCCATATAACTTTGACAAGATATGACATGACACATGATCCGATAGGCCGGGCCAATTCGAATACGACATGCACAACACAACATTTTTTTTCTCGACTAAGAGATTCGAGTGGGATGGGATGGGATCGGGCGTCCCATTCACTGGCCTGCCAACATATGCCATTATGGTGTGTTGGCCGACCTGTTGCTGCTGCCTGTTGTGACATCACGTTCATGTTGTCGTGTTGCTTAGCGTACTGCCGCTTACTCGCGCGCCATAAGGACGCAACAACCTGTAGGATCGGGATGACACCAAGAGGGGCCGCTTACTCGCGCGCCATAAGGACGCAACAACCTGTAGGATCGGGATGGCACCAAGCGGGGGAGAGTGAATTGGTGTATTAAAATTTTTCTTAACTCTTGTTATGATAGATGAGTTATATTAGTGGAAGCATACATATGCAAATATAAATAAGTAGGGAGAAGAGAGAGCAGAGAAAAACAAACAGGCACAAAAACACAAAGTTTGTCGACGAGGTTCGATCTAACTCCTGGCCTACGTCCCCGCTCCGGTCTTCTCGCACTCGAGATCTCCGGAGATCACTGAACTCTTTCTTCAAGGGTGAAGACTCTCTTACAACTTCTCCTTTCTTTTTAGAGGATAAGGAGACAACCTCTTACAGTTCGCTCACGAACTCACTATCCCTTCTATCCTGGATTCTTCACTCGAATCGCAGAAGGGGAACTAAGACTTTCTATCGCTCAATGCTCTCACTGAATATTTTGCCAAAGTTATTTCCCAAGACTCTTGGATTACAATATATACTCTGCACTAACGATCTAATTCCCTCACTCAGAAAACTAGTCGTTAATGCAAGTACAAT
>LTAE01003655.1:57388-91235 GCA_001647135.1 Pontederia paniculata
CGACCATTGCACACATAGAGTTCTTCTGATATGTCTTCTATGTGCATAGGTCGTTCGTTCTTTAACTTTGGTCGACCTATCAAATTCTAAACTTAAATATTCTGTTTCAGAAATCAGCTCAACAAGTTCATTAGTTCAAACTAAGTTCCCTTACAAATTTGTGATCATCAAAACAATCTCGGGATCCTAGATTCAACACAACCCGCATGGCGTGTTGTCACATCAGGGCTACCAAACTGGCTGGGCCGAGCTCGACACGGCTAGTGAAAATTGTTTTTCCTATAAAAAGCCCCTTGGCCCTTCTCCTTTTTTCGTTCATCACACAAACAAGATATCTCATTCTCTCAATCCCTCACTATCAAATCTCAATCCTTCAGTTAGTTCTCCGAAGTCTCAAGTTCCATCCCTATATGTGATTAATAATTTATACTTTTATTTTTGCAGGATTTAAAATACTTCTTTTATGATAGAAGTGAAGAATTATCCAAAATTTTATATTATTTCATACAAATATATTAATAAATCATTTACTATTTATTAATTAACAACATAATAATATATTAATATTTTAACTTACTATTTTTTTATTACATTGCATAAATTAGCATTAACTTATCAACATTATTTGAAAAATAGATTTATTTCACGATAAATATCATGAATTTGGATATTTGTATGGGCAATATGGACCATATTGTAGTGGTACATATTCTAACTCTATAATGTGTAGGATCTAGATGACACCAAGAGGGGGGTGAATTGGTGTATTAACATTTTTTTATACTAAATTATGTTTATGAAATGGATGCAATCACATATTAGATGCAAATATAAATTAAGTGCAAAGAAGGAAACAAACACAACAGATTTGTTGACGAGGTTCAGCCGAACCCTTGATCTACGTCCTCGCTTCGATCTTCTCAAACTCGAGACCCCTGGAGATCACTAGCTTTCCTTCTTCATGGGCGAAGGCTCCTTTACAACTTCTTTTCTCTTTTCTTTCTTTCAAGGGCAAGGAGAGAACCTCTTACAATTGAGCTCACTCTTGAACACTCAATTAACTCAATTCTATTCTGGATTCTCACTAGAATGCTCAGAAGGAGGAATAATGACTTCTCACTTAAGCTTTCAAGTTATTTGAGGTTAATTTGCCAAAGTTAGTTTCCAAGACTCTTGAGACTGAGTTTTATACATTTACACAAACATCTAATCTCTCTCTCAGAAACTAGCCGTTAATGCAAATATAATATTCTTCACCTACTCCTCGGTCGACAGCTCCTGCTTCATCGGTTGACCGTTGCTCTAGTGAAATCGTCCGTTAATCTGCTATTTGGTGCTTCGGTCGTTCACCGTTCACCTTCAGACGTTCGCAGTCACGGGCTTCAGCCTTTGTTCCTTCTTCTAACTTTCATAGATCGTCCATTGCTTTCTACTGAGCACATCGGGCGGCCTTTGCTTCCTTCAAGTTTCTTCGTCAAGCTCCTTCGGTCGTCCGCTGATTGAACATCAATCCTTCGGACGACCTTTCTTGACTTGAAAACTTTTTTCAACCATTCTTCGGTCATCCATTGTTGTCACTTAGGAACATCGGACGACCTCTGCTTGGCTCCTGCCTTTAATTAAATCTTCAAGTCTTCATCGATCGCCTACCGATTACTCTTAGATACTTCGGACGACATTTCTTTCATTTGTCAATTTTTCTTCAAGCTTACTTAGGTGGTCGACTAATTTTCCATGAATCTATCGGGTGACCTCTGCTTTTCTACTAAACTCCTTTGCTTGTCCTCTTATTTTCCTTGAAACTATCAGACGTCCTTTGCTTCCTTACTAACGTATTTTGGACGCCCACTTATTCTTTGCTTAATACATTGGGCGTCCTTTCTTCGTCCTTTATAGCTTCTTTGGTTGTCCAATCATTTCTCCCTGAGCAATATGGACAAACTCTTCGCTTCCTCTGGCATGCTTCGGTCGTCCTCTAACACTACTCAGCTACAGCGGACGACCTCTTCTTTTCTTCTATCAAATTCTTCGGTCGTCCACTGATTTAACCCAAATACATTCGATGACTTGTCTTGACTTTACTTCTACTTATGCACATCTTTGGTCGCCCATTGATTTCACACTAAACCTTTTCGGATGACCTTTGCTTTTGAACTAAAGTCCCTCAGTCGTTCGCTGATTCTTTACTGAATACTTTAGACAACCTTTCCTGACTTCACAACTCCTCGTTTTTTCTTCTAAGTACTTTGGTCGTCCATTGTTTCTAATACGGAAATCTTGGACAACCACTCTTGCCTTTATAATTTGCTTTAGACTTCTTCGTTGTCGTCCGCTGCTTCCATACTGATTACTTTGGACGACCTTTCTCTTCATCTAAAGTACTTCGGTCGTCCACTATTTCTACTATGAAACCTTCAGATGACATCTCTTGCCTTAACCTCAAAACAACTTCATTCATTTTCATCGTTGGGAGGCCACTCAACATTGGAGCGCCCGATTCTTCATCCATTGTACTGCAGACTTTGAACCTTAGGCCGCCCATTTCTTTTCACTCGTACACACTGAGCGACCTTTGCTTGTTCGATTGTGTCTTTGGTCGTCCATTATTCAACCTCAGTCGACCGTTCAGTACTTAGCTTCATATCTTCAGTCTTTTCTCCTTACTTCGGTTGACCTTTTCACATCCTTAGGACAATTGCTCCATACTTAAGATTTTTCTTCCATTCTCCTCTGTACATAGGTCATTCATTTCTCGACTTTGGTCGACCTATTACTAACTGAAAATAAAAATATTGTCTTCTACACATCAAATCAAAGATCATTAGTACAAAGTAAGCTTCCTCATCAATTTGTGATCATCAAAATAATCTCGAGATCCTAGATTCAACAGAATGGCCACTGAACATCTTGGTCAATCATATAGATACATTGAAAATATAACTCTATTAATAGAGTCTCCAACTAGTTATATGATTAATTTTACTAGCAGTCATAATTATCCTATTCATAATATTGCTTCAGGTTCAGCTCCTCAAGTAAATATGGATCAAATGGGTGTTACACCTCTTAGAGTAGCTCGACCTTCAAATACTCCAATCAAGACCGTTGGGTCCGGTGATGTAATAAATGAAAAAAAAGAAGAACTACAAAATTAATTAACAAAGTTTGAATTTATTTTAAAAAAATAGATTAAAATGATCCAAAAAAGATAGAGCTATTTGCATCAAATGCAAAGCTAATTATGATGCCAACTCTTATTGAGGCACTAATCATTTGCATCGACACTTAGAAACTCATACTATGAGAAATAATGAAAAAAATTATAACATGTTAACTACCACAATAAACTCAACTGGTTAGTGAAGCCTCACCGTGGAACGACTAGGTACTCTTTATTTAAATAAATCAAGAGCACATGCGTGAGAATTTTAGCAGAATTTGTTATAAATGCAAAAATGTCATTCTCAATTGTCAAAGATCTTAAAATTATGCATTATCAACAAAATTATGTACAACCTATTTAAAATAATATTAGTAGAAAAAGTCGTTAGACAAGATGCATTTAAAATATTACGTATGAAAAAAATAAATTTGTAACGTCCTTAAAAGTACGCTCCAAATGCCTATTCGGATGGATCTTGGATACCCATGCTTAATTGTTCATATTTTTACTTTTCTATAGTCAACATAACGTATACATGCAAAAATTAAAATAATTTATGAACTCTTACTTTGCGGAAGTCTTGAATTAAAATAAAGGACTAGAGTCGCATTATCCATCATAGCTAAACTAAGTAACATAAGATCCTAATACTAACTATTACATCAATGTTTTATTAAGACACCTAACTAGTCTCAATCCATACCATGCACAAACATTTATGTCATCATGAATCTTCTCGTCATCCACGCCACCATCGTCATCATTTAAGTTTGATTACTTGTAGGATCCAGATGCAGGGGAGGGTAGCCTCCCATGAGCTAACGCCTAGTATACAAGGCTCGGTAGGATAACATAAAATAGATAAATATGTTGGAAAAATATTTTTACCGTGCCCATGGACGTCTGCATATAAAGCATAAGAAATGAGAATAAAAAAAATATAATACGACACAATCATTCAGTCATAATATTTTGCATCCATCATCTTAGCTTTTAACTTTGTATCTTTCTTTTCTTAGAACAATATTTGTTTTGTATGTTCTCTTCCTTTACTTTCATCATACATTTTTTTAATTTTCTTTCCATCTTTCTTTTTTCATTCATTTTTTCTTTAACTTTCTTTTGTTCATATTTCTTTCTTTATATTTTCTTTCATTCATAGAAGTTATCATTTAACTTTTCATCTAATTATCTTGTGAAGAGCCCCACATATTTTAAGATAACATCATATGAAACTTTTATGTATCTTCGTCACTGATTGTATATCACCATGACGACCCAATATTTTGGGTGGACATTCTCATATGGTGAAAGTCCTGAATTTGTTTCATGGGATGGAGGCGCATGTACAATAGGAATAGTGGCTAAGTGTTTTATCTTCACTACCATCGTAACACCCCAAAACGATCATGTTTGACGCGGGTCGTGTCCACCTAGGACACAAGCCATGTTGTCTAAAATGGTCCATGTCCGTTATGGATATGGGCCGTGTTGACATGTGGAGAGCTCGAATTAGAATTGAACTAGAATTTGAAACGTGATTAAATTTTAAAATCGGCTTGAAACTCTAATCTCTCTCTATATAAACCCCTAACCACGAGAAAATAATTCTCCAAGCTGTTATTTTCTACCCCAACCGTCAGGTGATTTCTCTCTCTTCCCCCTCTCTTCTCCTCTCTCTCTCTCTTAGGCTTCAACCTCGGGATTTGTGCCAAGAGGAGGTGACGCAAAGGACAACACGCAAAATGAGGGAGATAATCTAAGACATGAGATGAATAAAAGATAATCACAAGGTATGTAATTAGGATCATTAAGAAGGATTGATTTTCGAGTTTCAAATTGATTGTTAATGATGATTAAAGAGGATTTTCGCTGGATTAATGGTTTGTCAATCGGATTTTTATGAAAAGGTTCTTCGAATTTAGTTAGTGATTAATATAATGTTAAATTGTAATCGGACACGGTTCGTGTTCCCCCATGACACAATCTGCGTTACCGGTGTCGACGTGAGATATGTCAAAGACGGGCCGCGTCAGCTGATGACGTAGGTCACGTCGAATAAAAGATATATACGAACACGGTCCGCATCCTCTAGGAGGATGGTCGTGTCATAATCGACGTGTGTCGTTCCGATCACGACCATGTTCCCTTGACATAATAGTCCGCGTGCCTTCGAGACATAGACCGCGTCCTCGGAACCCTAATGATGACTCGAGACAGCCGTGTCCTCCGATGCATGCGAAGTTTTCCTGAATAAACTATTGACCTTGAAGAAAAACAGCAGACCAAACGGTCCGTGTTAACACTAACACGGTCTGCGTCCCTTGATTTAAAATGACTTGATCAGAACGGTTGTGTTTCTCCTGAATACGCTTAACCCGGGGACTACACGGGCCGTGTCACCTCCGGCGCGGGTCGTGTCCCGGGATGATTGATAGTATGTTTGATTGACTAATTGAAGTTGATTAAGATATATCCTCTCACGTGAACTTAGCTTAATATTTAATTAAGCATAAAAATGTTTGTGCTTGAATGTATACATGAAGAGGAAGGCCCTGGTGGACTGAGGGATTTATCCCTACTGTTATTGAGTTCTTTTGGGAATCACTGGGTCCTTTGATACTACTGTTTATGAAGATTTATTGATGGATCTAGGGTTGACCCCATGGCCTAGCTAGCCATACTCACGTCGGATTTCTAGAATCTTCATGTACTGGTAATCGCTCATTATTGATTGAATTAAAATATACTACTAAGATGAATGAAAAGAAGAATAATGAATTGGTCCTGGACATGCTGATATATTGTACACCATGCTAGTTAGGCGTAGTTAATATTCTTGCCACTGTTACTGAAAAGAATGATGGAAAGACTTGTTGAAAGAACTAATAGGCATTGATGCCTCATATTATTACTGTTTTAAAGATGAAGAAGGAAATGTTTGATATACTCACTTATTGACGAAAATGCCCGTCAGAATTTTTGTTGGTTTTTCCTCATCAGAATTTTTGACGGATTAAAAGTTCGTCAGGAATTGTGAGGGATTTTTGTCCCTCAAAAATTCTGACGGGAAATAATCCCTCACAATTTCTGATGGACTTGAAAGTCCATCAGAATTTCTGATGGCTTTGAAATCCCTCACAATTTTTGACGGACAACAAATTCATCAGAAATTCTGACGTGCTTTTTAAATCCGTCACCATTTCTAAATAACATTAATGTCCGTCAGAAATTCAACTCCCCTCCTATTTAAACCTCTTTCCTCCTCTCTCAGTTTTTATTTCTTTTCTCTCTTCTCCTTTTTCTCTCCATTTTTTTGTTTCCTTCTCTTTCTCTCTGTTTTCTTTCTTCTTTCCCTCCATGGCCGGCTCCGACTCATCTTTTCTTTCTTTTTTCTCTCCATGAACCGGCTCCAACTTGTGAGCAATCGGATCTGCCCATGCAAGGGCAGATCCGGCCTCTGCGCGGTCAGATCCGGTCGTGTGGAGCCAGATCCCGGCCCGTGTGCGGTTGGATTCGGCCGCGCAGAGAAGATCGTGCCCCTGCGGGGCCGGATCCGGCTGCACAGGACAGATCCGGCCCTGCACGGTCGGATCCAACTGCGTAAGGGCAGATCTGGCCGCGCAGGAGAAGACGCGGCCGGATCCGGCCAACCTTTTTTTTCTAATTTTTTAACGTTTTTTTTTTTTAATTTTACTCTTGTAGTTTCTTTTTTTAAAAAAATACTATGCATTTTTTTCTTTGATTTTGTACCATTTTTTTACTTTTATTTTTAATTATAAGCAGCATTATTTTAATATTTGCAATTTTTTTAATAATAATGAGATGTAAAATAAACATGTAATGATATGTAAAATAATATTTGGAACGAAATATATAAAATGATAATATTTATATAATTTTTTTAATTTTACTCTTCTAGTATTTTGTTTAATTTTACACGATATTTTACTTTTATTTTTAATTATAATCAGCATTTTTTAATATTTATATTTTTTAATAATAATGAGATATAAAATAAACATGTATTGATATGTAAAATAATATTTGGAACAAAATATGTAAAATAATAATATTTATGTAAATTAGTATTTTTTTAATTCTTTTATAATTTTCTAACAGATATATTTACCATTAGAAATTTTGACGAGCCTAGAGGCCCGTCAGAAATTCTGACAGGGTTTTTGCCCGTCAGAAATTCTGACGATTTTGCCACCCGTCATAATTTCTGACGGATTTCGTTTTCGTCAGAAATTATGACGGTTAATTCCCTCACAAGTTTTGATGGAATTTATATCTATCAGAAATTTTTTTGCCATGAGCATTTTTCTAACGTTCGAAATTTGTTAGAAATTTTATCAAAAAACGTATTTGTTATCAATTTTATACAAAATTTCGTCAGAAATCAGCAATTTTCTTGTAGTGTTTGTTTCCATGTATCAATGCGTCTGGTACTATCTAATTAACTTTCCATAGTCTTGTCTTGTTAAACTTGTCTCACCATTTTTTCTTCTAATATTAGCATTAGCATCGAAAAAGAAAAAGTTTCGAAATATGAACATAAAAAAGATAATTTTTCCAATCTTTATCCAAAAAAAAAGATAAATTAATCTTCGTTCTTTAACACTAAAGATAAACATCTTTTAACACTAACTACTTTTGAGATGAGATTGATAAATGTGTGATGCACATGGTGCAAAACGTGTCTCGTGCATCATTTTCTTATGTAATTTCAAAATTCCACAACGATGCTGAGAGAACTATTTTGTAGTATAAAAATTCACTCAATGCTGCTATGTTTGTTAATTTCGAACTTTGGAATACATTTAACTTCGTAAGAAATATTGATGACTGATATATTCATCATGTTTTTTTTAATATTATAATTATGGTTCTCAGACATTGTTAATGACCTCCGGATAGCAGTTATATATAATAGATAGATATCAAAAGAGAGGAACAAAATTATCTAGAGTTTTGAGAGTCCAAACTGGTACCACCTAAATCAATTACATGATCGGTTAATCGGTAAACTTGTTTTGGGTTTTTAGAATGAAAACTAATATGATCTTTACTCAAAGTCTTTCTTTCTATTAGAGCTAGTCATTCATTTTTACTTTAGTTAGATTAGACTAACTAAAAGTATTCTTCTTGGTAAGCAATGACATGAATCAAGTCCATGAAATACAAGCTCATAAAATTTTTAAATTAACATAAGGGACTTGATCATGTCCAACTAATTAATTAATTGAGGAATATCTACCATTCAACCCAAATTATAAATCAACTCATACTTCAGCATGCATCCACTACACCAAATACACGAGTTGGTAACGTTTGTTAAATGTCACAAAAGGTGTATTAAACGTCACAAAAAGGATATTTGTAACGATTAATAAATGTTACCTATAGACGTTACGAAAACTGTATTACAAAAGATATTTGTAATGTTTGTAGATAAACATTACGAAATACCGAAACATCACCAAAAGATTATCTTTATGTAACATTTAAGAGTTACCAAATAAAATATATTGGTAACGTTTAAACGTAACGAAAGAGGACTTTTAGTAATGTTTAAACATCACAAAAAGTAATCTTTTGTGATATTTAAACACCACAAAAAGTAATCTTTTGTGACATTTAAATGTAACAAAAGATTATTTCTAGTAACATTTTAACGTTACTAATGAGCTACAAAAAATTAAAAAATTACAATATTTGCTTAGATATGCATTATAGAAATAATAATAAATGACCTAAGAACATATATGGCGAAGACCATTTTTTGAAAAAGAAATTTTACATAACATCAGGGCAGCAATATGTACTTTTTATATAAAAAAGGACATATTACACAAGTGTACATACACATAGAAAAAAAAATTCTTCCCTCAAATTAAAATTAAAAATATCACTTTTATTAAAAGACACATTTCTTCACATTTATCAAGACTTACAAAACATTATCCTAAAAGAGCATCCCCCTGAGCCATATGAAAGTTTACCTTGGACCCTATCAAGGAAAAATAAATATTAGTCAAGTTTGTTAAAAAAATAAGAATAATTGAATCTCAAGTAATCTCCTTACATAATAGCTACATAAGAATGCCAACCAACTTTCAACTAAATATTTATAGCTGCCAACTAAGCATGCAATTCAATCGAAAGATTTCCCATCATTTATATGATTGAATCCTACATTCGAGTAAATATCATCAGAGATTGAACTAGCAAAAGAACCTCCTTTCTTGGTTAGACATTCTGTGCATATGTATCTAACTGATTTCAACATTCTGGAATTAGGTTCTTCATATCTTGGAGTGCCAAAAGTTGCACGAATAGAACCATCACACCAGAATAAATTAATAGCAGCATCAAAATATTAAAATATAAGGAAAAAAATACAAACCTTAACAATGATTGTTGCTATCACTCCAAGCACTATTATGAAGAGCATTGCCATTATGCCGCGATCATTTGCAACCTAAAATCAAAATATGACATTAGTAAAAAAACAAATAAGGAGTAATTGAATACCAAGATAAGCACAAATGCCCCTTTGGGAACTGACATGCCTACCTATTTCCTTTACCGGCTGAGATGCCTTCTTGATTGAAAAATGGCTTGAATCAAGCTCATTAACAATTCTGCTCATTTGCTCAGTCTGGCAGTGTTTGAAGAAATATTAGGTTGCTATTGCTAACTATTCCATGTTACCATGAGTACTTAATATGCTCACTCTATATGTAAGAAATGAGGATGATTAATTCAACACAAAAACTAACCTCAGCCTTGAGAGCAGCAGTTGTCTCTGTTCCAGCATTTATAGTATCTTCAACAACCTATAATCCGTATGTCAGCTGATACAAAATTTATGATCAAACGAAACAATTAAGGAGTGCAAGAAGAGTGATATAGTTCAATATGGAAGATTTTGTTACATTGAAGAGGCACGATTCTTAAGATGTAGGCTTGTTCAAAAAACTTGTATCATAGATTAATTATATAAAAATATAATAATTAAAACTAACCTTCTTGGACCTTTCAATAGCATGATCTGTTTCATCCATCATACCATGCCCAGTGTCCATGAGTTGTTGATTGGTCATCACTATCAAAATTGTTGAATAAGAAATTAATGAAAAGATTTAATATTGACACTGCAAAGAGGAATTTGTTTCTCAATTCTTATTGTTTATTAGTTATCCAACTTTATTGACTAACACCATGATTTGTATATGTTATGAAAATAGACGAGAGAGAGAGAGAGAGAGAGAGAGAGAGAGAGAGAGAGAGAGANTTCCAGATTCTACATTTCTCTTGTCCGGTTGTCCCATAATATGAAATTTAAACATAATTTTGTAATAGAAAAAGTTTCTTTTAACTCATAACAATCAATTATTTCTCATTTCTCACAAAGAATATAAAGGCTTTAGATTCTCTCAAGAAAATAATGTGAATGAATTAATTAGACCAAGTCCTATAACTTTTTTGAGTATAATGAATATTTTTTCTATTCTACTAACTTAGTATGTTATATTAATATTTTATATTATTGTAATAAAATATATCATATTGACTTCGTGATACATCATACGAAACTCATGTATTTAGGATAAATATCATATAAAAAATTAATCTTTATTTGATGGGATATGTATCCGACATGATACATTTTATTATGATCGTAATATAAAATATTTACGTGAACTTACTCAGTAAACAAAATAAAAAATATATTATAATCAATAAAAGAATCATGCATGCAAACATACATAATGGTGTAAGAAAAAAAACTATAAAGATATTGAGATTAAAGTTGGAAGACTGTATTTGAAAATTATCCATTTTTTTAGTTTCAAAGTGTTTGGATCAAATATGAGAACTTAAAAATCATTGCAATTTTAAAGAGGTAAAACATATTAGTTACAAAATTATGATAATTGATAATTAATAACAATTTATGGAAAAGAATATAAAAAATAGTTTCCACAAATTTATAAAATAATAAATAATATCAAATGAAAGTACTATTCTGGAATTTTTTTTCCAATATTAATATAATATATATAAATAAAAATGTTTATTTTAATTATTAAAAGTAGTTGATAAATTATTGTAATAAGCTAATTTCCAAAACTGAAATCCAATTTATGCATTAAATTATTAGTAGCTCACATTTATTTTAATTAATACTACAATCCATTAATAAGTAATATCTTAATGAAACAATACAAATAGTGTAATATTTTAACTAATACTTTAAAATATATGAAACATTTCAATATTAATAACAACTATAATATTATTAAAAAAATTAACAGAATCCTTCGAAATTAAGATCGAATATGACACTAGTTTTGATCGCCAAAAGTTGGGAACTATTCCATTTGGCCTTGTTTGGTTTTGTTTGGTTGGTGGAGTATAATTTATGGTTTAAAGTTTTTTTAATCCAATCGATATTTTCAAAGCTTTAATCCACGGGGAATAGCCTTATTTTTGAACTTATATGGATTTAGCCGCAGGACCCACAAAGTAGAATAAAAAATATTTAATTACAATATGAAGAATAAGATCTTAATTTTAATCTTATTCTCCAACTAACTAAGGCTTTTAAGAAGATGTGCGAGCGAGATTGGAGGGTGAAGCGGGCAACTTGATGTATTGACATTTTCCTCAATTAGAAATATTCCGATTAAGTTCGGGGGTGAAGAATTTTATGTCACATTATCATAAATTTTAAATCTTTGCTCTCGTCGATTGTATTTGGGAGAACTCAGCGTTTGAGGCCTGGAATCGTTTCTTATTTTGTTTCTACATAAATCCAACAAGTAAGTTGAACTGGCCGACCATCGGTTATAATGAGTTTTTTTTCGATAACTACTCGTCAGTGTCCAGTGCTATTAACATCTGATAATCCGATGATCAGATCGGAAGTGACAGGGTAAATTTTAGTCAAAGTGACAATTCTGATGCTCGAACTCGGGACTATTAGCTCTCTCGTCTCTTAACTCGGGATACAGACTCACTAATCATCTGTGTCAACTATCCTTAATTATCGAGGAGGCAATTGATATTATTGATATTGAGGAGGCAAAACACAAATTCTCGCTAACAAAGAGAACAAAATAATTTCATCTGCAGCCATAAGTTAAATGATGGCGCGAATAGGAGAAAAAGGAATATCAACAAAGAAAGGAAAAAAGAAAAACCATTATACTTATTGTGATTGTCTGCCCGAAACTAAAGACAGAAAAGTAGTAAGAAGGAAATTCTCTGAAAAAAAACCATATCGAATTGCAATGGGAACTGTCTGAAGGGTAAAAGAGATCAGCTAGATGTATGCTAACGATATTTGAAGGGCAGAGTGTCACCCCAAGACACAACAGGGAAACGAAGCACTGAAACTAGTTTGATCATGATTATGCTTAAACGAAGCACTGAAACTAGTTTGATCATGATTATGCTTCATGGATTTTCTAACAACGATTATAGAAGATAATGACAAATTAAAACTTACAGGACGTCTCAGAATCTACTTGAACAAGTCTGGATTCAACCAGTCCCTGTAAATTATGAGACACAGAGCACATTATAGACATTCTCTTTTTTCTAAAGGAAAGATGCCCACCGAGGTACTTTAGATATTCATGTACAAACATGCTAGAAAATGAGGTAAAAGAACTAACACTTGTTTTTGGAGGGGAACACTTACTTGCTTATGTCATCTAGATGGTCATCGAAGTCTACTATCTCTTTCCATTTCTCAGATGAAATGTAATCTAGTAACACTATGTTGGCAGCTGGTTCTTTCAGGATTAATTGGTTAATTGCATCTGATCCAGCATGACGCCAACTTCTGGATGAATCCCTTGTGTACAGCTGAATCAAGGTAGTACAAGTTTCAAATTAATTTCAAGTTTAGATAATAGGTCCCATATTAATTGTCATTATACCAATGTGCTAATTGTCATGGAATGACATGGATCATAAAGCTACTAGATGGATTACTTTGTATCATCCTCAATTTGAGCCATCTCAAACTCCACCTATTTGTTGACACTCTTAAGTACTGCATCAACAACCTCCACCTTCAACTGAAGCATTGAAGCCTCATCAAAGGTTACATTTCTGCTGTGGATTACTTTGTGCTCTGAGGGAGACCAGATTTTGTAGCCTTTCACTCCTGCTTCATATCCTATGAATACTCCTTCTTTGGCCCTTGGCTCCAGTTTTTCTTCGCTGACATGATAATATGCAAGACAACCAAAAACTTTTAAGTTAATATAATCAGCAGGATTTCCAGACCATACCTCAATAGGAGTTTTGAGATCAATTGCAGTCGTCGGGCTCCGATTCACCAAGTAGCAGGCTGTGTTAACAGCCTCAGCCCAGAATGCCCTATTCAGGCCAGCATTAGAGAGCATGCATCTTGCTCTCTCCAGAAGTGTTCTGTTCATTCGTTCTGCCACACCATTCTGCTGTGGAGTGTGTCTGATGGTGTGATGTCTGGCAATGCCTTCATCTTTGCAGAACTGATTAAATTCAGACGAACAGAACTCCAGACCATTGTCAGTACGAAGGCGCTTCACCTTCTTTGATGTCTGATTCTCCACCAGAATCTTCCACTCCTTGAAGACCTTGAAAGCCTCACTCTTATGTTTCATCAAGAATACCCAAGTCATCCTTGAGTAGTCATCAATCACAGAAAGGAAGTATCTAGCGCCTCCCAAAGATGAAACACGAGAGGGACCCCAACAATCAGCATGGATATAGTCAAGGGTCGCCTTCGTTCTATGCACTGCCTTGCTGAAATGATGTCGGCGCTGCTTGCCGAAGACGCAGTGCTTGCAGAAGTTGATTTCAGAAATCTTCTGACCTCCTAGAAGATCTCTCTTGCTGAGAATGTTCATCCCATTCTGACTCATGTGTCCAAGCCGCATATGCCACAACTTTGACACCTCTGAATCTGATGAACTAGCCACCGCAGCAACCCCAGAGACTGTTTGGCCTTGTAGTATGTACAAGGTTTTCTGCCTGACTCCCTTTATGACAACAATATCACCCTTTGTGACAGTAAGAACACCTCCAGCAGCATTGATCTGACATCCTTTAGAGTCCAAGACTCCTAATGATATCAGATTCTTCTTTAATTGCGGAACATGACGGACATCTGTTAGTGTCCTCATCTTGTTGTCATTGGTTTTAATCTGAATAGAGCCGATTCCAACAATCTTGCAAGACGCATCATTGCCCATGATAACGTTTCCGCCATCAAACTCTTGATAAGTTGAAAACCACTCCTTGTTCGGAGTCATATGATAGGAACACCCCGAATCAAGAACCCAACCTTCCTCTAGACATCCCTGATCAGTTGCAGCAAGAACCAAATCATCTTCCGAGTCTTTGCCCTGATGTACAACAGCAGCAACTGTTGTATTTTTCTTCTTGGGGCAATCCTTCTTCCAGTGGCCTGGTTCCTTACAATAATTGCAGATGTCTCTCGGATTTGTTTTCTTGTACTTCGGCTTTGGCTTGCCCTTCTTCGAGGCATGTCCCTTCTCCGCAGTCGAAATCAATCCTGCGGCTTGAGTCTCTGCAGAACTACCAGAAGCCCTATGCCGAAGTTCACGAGTATGTAGACTCGATCTTACTTCTTCCAAACTTATAGTATCTCTCCCGACGATCATAGATTGAACAAAATTTTCAAACGAAGGAGGGAGAGAAACTAACAGAAGTAGGGCAGCATCTTCATCATCAATCTTCACATCAATATTTCGCAACTCCATCAATATAGTATTCAGTTGATCAAGATGTTCCTTCAGAGGGGTACCTTCTTGCATGCGGAGGGTGAACAGACGTTGCTTCAATAGCAACTTGTTGGTGAGGGACTTCGTCATGTATAGACCTTCAAGTTTCAACCACAGACCCGCCGCCGTTTCTTCATCGGCGACCTCGATTATCACCTCATCCGCCAAACACAGCAGAATCATCGAGTGCGCCTTCTCTTCCTGCGACGCCAAATCTTCGAGATCGATCTCCTTAGATTTGCCCTTCGTATCGGTCTCCTTCGCTTTGGTCTTCGCGAGCGGTGCCCAGATCTCCTGTTGTTTCAGAAGTGCGCGCATCTTAATCTACCATAGCCCAAAGCTATTTCGCCCGGTGAACTTCTCGATCTTCACGTTGTTAGACATCATCTCTTCGCTTGATCTCGATTCACCGACGAACCCTAAGGCTCTCGATTCGCTTGGCCCCCGAAACCTAGACAACCTTAGGGCTTATGTTTCCTATTTTGTATTGGGAGTCCATATATAAACTCCCTAGGGTTTGGGTTATTGAGTATCTTGTATCATCTGCTATTTTTTCACATTAAAGAAACAACTCTAGCCGCCGCCCGAGAACGTAGCCCAGTTAAGGGTGAACATCGTAAATTCGTGTGTCTTCTCTGTGTTGATCTTTCTCTCTCGCCTATTTTCCATAACAGATCATAAAGCTACTAGATGGTAGATGCACAATATACATAGATAAGTCAAACAAGAATACATGTGATGCCCTCAATTCACATTAAAATATAGAGTTAAGTGCTTCGACCTACCTCAACCGTCAAAAGTTAAAGAACTCTCCGAAGCATTACAATGATAAAGAACATGATTTTAGATTGCCATATCACAGCAAGTAAGATGTCATTCAAATTCTTCTTCCGTGATTATTTCAAATAAATGTGAAAATAAATCTGCTAGAAAAATGGGATATAAATTATGAATTTTTTATGTAACAGAGTTATGGCTTGTTTGGATGGAGGGTAGAGGAAGGGAAAGAGGGGAAGGGGAAGGGAAAAAAATTCCCTATTTCGATGGAGTTTTAAAAGAGGGGAACGGAGAGTAATTCCACTCCATTTGTTTAATTTTCTTTCAACCCCAATTTGGGGTGGAGAGGAGGGGAAAAAATATAAACTGATTAATTTTTTGAAATTATTTAAATACCCTCATTTTTACTCTCTTTACCCTCCATTCCCCTTACTAACATTCATCTAGACAAGGTTAATATTTTTTCACTCATTACCCTTCCTTCCCTTCCCCTTATTTATCTTCCCCTTCGTTCCCCTCCCTTCCCCGTAAGAAGGGTCTACGCAAACATAGTTCTAGAAATGCAAAGTTTAATTCCAAGATTTAACGCAGTGAAGTGTCAGCACATCAGCATGCACGTCTTCAGCAAGACCATTTCCTGTAACCACTTACCTTTAGATCAACTCATGTATAGAATACCGGCCCTACCTTTATGCTGCTTACTATTGCTTGAATGTGTCATCAGGATTGCAGCTATTGTAACATTCTTGTATATATAGAATTGTGCAATATAATGATAATCAAGGAAGTCAGTTCATTGCCATGGTATCAAAGCTACTAGCTATGTCCTCCTCACCATTCCAGTGGTTCTCTTCTCCCTCATCTCTTATCATACCTCGTGACACAATTTCCCTACAACCTCCCTCATTAAACTTCTCTGAAATTAACCCCAACGAATTGTTTGGCTTACCCAATTCCATCCACTGCTTAAGAGCTTTGTTCTGGAATCAATTTGTTAAGGGTTCCAATCTTAGTCCTCCTGAACTGATTCCTTCAACTAAACCTAATACCTCTCCGGTTCCAAACCCATCACACCTTGAATGGCTTTGTAAAGATCAACTACTCTTAAGCTGGATTCGTTCTTCACTCTATCTCAAGCTGTAGGACTACCAACCTCATATGAAGTGTGGGCCTCTCTACAACAAGCATATGGAGCTCCTTCTCATCCAAGAATACTATAGCTTCAAACCTTGAGAGGTGGAGATTGTTCAATCTCCTTCTACCTTCGCCAAGTTAAATACGTCTCTGATGAGTTAGTTGTTGCTGGACAACCACTATCAACTCCAACTCTTAATGCAATTGTTTTCAACAACTTAGGCACTCATTACAACAACATTATTGCTTCTTTAGCCACACGTGCTACACCTCTAAGTTTCCCATATTTACAAAGACCCTTGTAGCCCATGAAATACGCCTTCAAACCCAGACTTTGATTGATTCCAGTGTCACACCTCAAGCTAATTACTCTTCAACCTCCAATGATGGTCGCTCAAACTTTGCCAACTGAGGTCGTGGTCGTGGACGTGGACGTGGACGCACTTGATTTAAACCGCAGCATCGGGATCCCTGTCCCATCTATGTAGGCCAAGGTCATAGTCCATACCAATGCAAATTCTATCATCCTGACTCCTGCACCACTTTTGTGCATGTTATTGCTCAAGCACATGCAGTCTACAACTAAGTTCCATCCTCAACCTCTCCTCTAACTACTCTTGGTCACTACAGTGAGTATTATTCTAACACGGGTGTTACCCACCATGCGACACCTGACATTCAACAACTTCAGAGTGCTACGTAGTACAATGGCCAAGACAACTTGCACATAGGTGATGACACAGGTCAGAATATTTAGAATACTAGTAAATGGCCTCCTACAAACACTATGTGGGAATCTTAAACTTCATAATATTTTGCACATCCCTAATCTTTCCAAACCTTTACTTTTTGTTAAACAATCCACCTCTGACAATAATTGTTTCTTTGAATTTTATCCCACTTCTTTTGTCATCAAGGATCAAGCAACTCAGCAACCCCTGCTCCGAGGTCACACTAAAGATGGCCTCTATCACCTTTCTCACCAGCAAACTAGCAATTCAACAATGGCATGCTAAACTTGGTCATGTCAATTATCGAACTGTCCAGCAGCTTCTGCGACATCATCGCATTCCTGTTTCTCAGCAACAAATTGCAAACAAATGCCTTGTGTGCATCCTTGGCAAGTCTGCACGTTCTCCAATTCCTTCAGCCACAACACATAGCTCAGCGCCACTCCAAATAATCCAAAGTGATGTCTGGGATCCGGCGCCATCTGCTTCAACAAGACATTTCTACTTTGTAATTTTTTTATAACTATTCCAAAATTTACATGGTTGTTTCCTGTAAAGAAAATATTTGATGTAAAATCAGTCTTCATTTCCTTTCATTTGAATGTTGAGCGCCAATTTAATTCTATCTTTAAAAGAAATTCAGACTGACCATGGAGGTGAATTCCTTGCTCTCACTTCATAATTTCGCAGTCATAGCATAGCTCATCGACTTGCTTGTGCACACACTCATGAACAAAATGATGTTGCTTAAAGAAAAATCCGTCATCTCATTGACATAACATTTCCTCTCCTTGCTCATGCCAACATCCCAAAATGCTACTGTGATTTTGCATTTGAAACAGCTACATACGTTATCAACCGCTTGGCAACACCTACCCTCTGCAATGCTACACCCAAGGTTATTAAGATCGAGATCTTATTTAGAATCGTAAAAGGGTTATAAGATCAATGATCGAATAAGGATCGAGAAGTTTTGTTAAGGATCTTATAAAGATCGTAAAAATTCTATGAATAAACTTGTAGGATCGATAAGAGGTTAAATATAGGAAAATCGTAAGACAGATCGAAAAAGATCGAGATCTTGACAACTTTGGCTACACCATACTTTCTCCTTTAGAAATGTCACCTGCAGTACACCTTCCTTAAAACCTTTGGTTGTGCAGCTTGTCCCCTCACTCGATCGTACAACAAACACAAATTCAATTTTTGATCCCAATAATTTGTCTTCCTTGGATATGCTGCTTTACTTTTGGTTATCATTGTTTTCACATTCCTTCAATCGTTTTTATATTGCACGCCGTGTTCTCTTTGATGAAACAATTTTTCTGCCCTTCGGCAGGTCTATGTTAGATACTCCAATGACCCGCATTCTCTCTCCTCTTTGCCTCTCCATTCCTTGTACAGTTGAGCCATCACAACGTCTGAAAAGTGCTTCCTCCCTTGCCTCTTCTTCTTCCCCTTCACCAGCACCCACACCTTCCCAACTAACACCTCCATTGTCTCCGCGCACTCTACGCCCACGTCGCGTAGTTGACTATCATCAATTAGCTGGCCTTAAAGCTCTATCTATGACCACGGACTCCGTTGACACTCCTCCATCATCTTTTACTAACAAACAGGTACACTGGCGTGCACAATGGCTGAAGAATTGACTGCTTTTATCAAGAACGGCACATGGATCCTTGTCCCTTGCCGCCTTCACATGAACGTCCTCGGCTACAAATAGTTGTTCCCCACCAAATACCATGCCAGTGGATCGCTTGACCGCTAAAAAGCCCACCTCATTGGCTAGGGTTACAATCAGCTCGAGGACCTTGATGATACTGACATCTACAGCCCCATTGTGAAGCCAATGACCATAAGGACAATCTATGTACCTTAGCACAAATTGAAATATATTGAGCATGAGTTTCAACTGCTCGACATATTGAACCAAAATGACAAATTATTAAAAGAATTATGACTTTAAAAGAGGATTTAACCAATTGCAAAATGATATTGCCTCTGTTAGCTGAGAACCTTAGCTAGTGAGTTAGTGTCACACAATCGGTCTCCTCTGAACACTTTCAGAGACAGACAGCCCAAGCTAGCTAAGATTTGAAAATAAAAGGAAGAAAACCTCCAGGACACTGCAACCTTAATCACATCATTATTTAAGCATTAAATATTTTCTCCCCCTTTCTTCAGATGACCTTTCCTACCTGAACTGCGGGAACCAGCTATATGTCGCTTATGCTTCAGAGCCTAACAAATAGTTTTTTTTCTTTCCTGAAGAAAAGATGACTGTTGGGAATATATAGGGCGAGAGATCGATCAAGAATCAAAACAACGAATAAAACGAGAAAGAAAGATTGACACACTGATTTTTAACGTGGTAAAACCCTCTTGATCAATGTGAACAAGAGAAAAACATTCACGGGCAAAGGAGGCCGCCACCAAAGAGTTTTCACTATGTCAGAAGAAGAGAGTACATCATAAAACTCTAACTCATATTTATAAGGGTCGGGGGGCGAAGCCCCCCACACCCCTGTGGGAATCAGTGTCGGGCTACGGGCTTGGGTCCAACGGCCCAAGCCCTCCGCTACCGCCACACATTTCCTTTTTTTTCTCTCTCAATTTTTTTTAATTTTGAGTACAGGGTATAATATTTCAAGTCACAATAACAATGACCAAGATGTTTGGCTAGTCATCTTGTTTGTATTAAAGCCTCAAAATCAAAATGTACAAATGTGTATGATAGCCTACTCGATTGGTGATAGAACAGAGACTTCCTAACAAAATTATGTGCAGAGCATGGGAAGTTTTGGCTGCAACAATATCCTGGATTATTTAGACTGAATTAACTACACAACTAATCTGCAAAAAGTTTCTAGTCCAATCCTACCAAAAAATAAGTGTCTAGGTTGGAGCGTGTTAGGTGTGGTAATTTCTTCATTTGGTGGAAAAATACAAGTCCTAAATGCAAGCTGCTCCCATTTCTACTTAACAGTATGTTATCGCTTTAGTATGCTTCTAAGCACCACAATGATCTTTTTTTTTCCTGTTGATTTTTCCTGGTTTCTACATAGTTGACTTTATATGTCTACAAAACCATCTATGCTCTCAGGAATTCTAAAAAAACTTTGTTCTCAAGGAAAAGGAGGATAATTAAAAGCTAAACATCACAATCCTCGATGATCAATCATATTTTTTTTTAAGAGAGAAAGAGATCAAATTGTCGGATCAAAGAATCAAACTAAAGCAGAGACAAACAAGTTGAATTTCTATCATAAACAAAAGAAGATGTGTTGTGCCTGCAGCTTACTTCCGATGGTGAAATTGGAAAAGTATTGGAGAAAGTTTACTGTAGGACGCTCCTGTAGAAGCCCAGCTTGCCGCAGCCCACTTCAACACGCGAGTCGAGATGAGTCCTCGTCGTCTCCGCCTTCAAAAAATATAAAAGGCGACTGGTAGTTTCTCTCTCCTCAGTCTCTCACTCCTCTCTTTGCTTGCGCAGGTTTTAGGGTTTGGCCGCCGAACGATCGTCGTCCTCTGGAGATCCGGAAGCGAGAGAAGCTGGAATGAAGCCGGCGTCGTGGAAGTGCCATGATACGCCGGAGTCCTCTTTTGTGGGAAGGTCGCCAGTTAAGGAGCTCGTCGTCGATCGTCGTTGATGGAAGAACCTGTGAAGAACGAAGGAAAGGAACACGGCAACGGAAGATGCTCGACTAAAGCTATTTAGCACTTTTATTTCTTTCTCATAATTATTTTCTCCAGATTTTTTACACCTCTTCCCTCTTCTTCTCTACTATTTATACCCCTCTACAACATGACTCTCTTGTTATTACATCAAGTAATCGTCAAAGTGTTTTGGCCTTTGTCGTCTTCTCTTTTCTTCTGTTGCTTTTGACTTCACTTCTTCTTTTGTGCTTTGCTCCGGCTCTTGCTCCGTCTCTTGCGTGTTTTGCCCTGACGTGCTTTGCTCTACTTTTCCGGCGATTTGCTCTTCTTCTGTAACCTCTTTTTCTTCTGTTTGCTCTGCTTTTTTGGTGATTTGCTCTTTTTCTGTAACCTCTTTTTCTTCTGTTATTCATTGTTCTGTGGTTTCTCCTGCTTGCTGTTCTTCTGTGACTTCTTCTTCTCTTCTTAACTTCTTAGTCATAACAAGATGAGAATACGATCTCCAATAAAAGGACTCCTCTTTAGCAAGGATTAATCCCAAGTATAGTATCACCTGAACAAAAGGATCCCCGCCTTTGCCTTTGGGCAGCAATTCGAGCTTCTTATTGTCCACCTAAACCATAAGAAACATCTCTGATCAGAACACCAGCAATATAAAAGAATCCATCTTTATCTAATAAAATTTAATATGTGCCTCAATTGAAAGAAAAAAAAAACGCACCAACAGGACAGCGGCGCGAGGGAAGTATCGAAAGATGTGGTCTCCGATCCTCTTGGCCGCGTTACTGATTTCCGGGTCGTCGAAGCTTTCGTTAGCGTGGTAGTAACCAACGATGCTCAACCCTTCCGCCCCGGAATGCTCCTTCACCTGCTCAAATCCAAACAGCCGTCAAGATCTCACATGAGGACACGAGAAAAGGGGTTTGAGGGGCATCTGTGCAGAGGGTGCTACCTGGTTGAGGGCGATCTCGAGGGAGGGGAGGAGCCCGATCTTGGAGTGGGAGAGGGGAACGACGTCGGAGACCTCAACGGTGGCGGGGGCGGAGTCGTCGGAATCGCGGAGACGGCCGAGGAAGAGGCCGTTGGCGGCGGCGGAGCAATGCTTGAGGGCGTGGAGGACCAGCTTAACGTAAGCGATCTGGGAGAGCTCGTAGCGGCACTTCGCCCCCATCTCCTCTGCTTCTTTTGCTTCCCCTGTTTCCACTTGGCGCCGCAAACTGTATATATTTTTTTTAAATTTAAAATAAGATAAATTAGTCGAGACGGAATTTTAAAAAATAATTATTTTAAAGAGAGTTCGAAGTAACCACGTGGCTCATGAAGCATATATTATATGGATTTTATAGATAATATAACAATAAGATTATATAATATATAATTATAATATTTTGAAAAAATAGTTAGTAAGGAATCATTTTTATATTTTAACTATTTCATATTTATTTCTATAAATATACGATGATGGAACCGGCATTTGCACCATTTCACTCATTTTATTCATAAGAAAGAGAGTATTAAGAGCTTCAAGTGAAGTCCTAAATAATAAATAAAATTAAATTTGCATCATTTTATTATGTATTTTTTTAAATAATTATTTTAAAATATCTGATAATATACTAATATTATAAAAGCTGAAATTTATTTTAAAATATAAATAATTATATATTTAAATAAAAATACTGATAATATTAATAAGTAGTTAGAATATTTATTAAAATAAATATTAATTAAAATATTCTTAAATTTATATAATAATATTTAAAAATATAAATAAAAAATAATATAATTATTTAAAATAAGGATAAAATATTTGTGCTAAGTTTATTTTTCCTCACATTGCATACAAATATTCTGACGGCATAGGCAAGCGATTATACGCTGGTAGAAAAATGTGAGAGCGTTGCACACTCTTTTATCCTCTTAAAATAAATAAATTAATAATTTTAAGAATAAGCATGAAACTTTTTCAGCTTATAAGTGTTACTATAATAACTTATATGTATAATTTTTTATTTATAAAAGAATGAAGAATTTTTAAAAAAACTGCTATGTCAAATAGACTCTTAATAACAATCTAAAAATATATCATTTAAGTTTTAGGTACATAAATAAATTTATAATTTGATGGCAAAATTGATTTATTAATTAAATTAAATAATTAATCTTTTATCTAAAGTTATGTTTACATGCATAATCATTTTGATGCAACCTCATTTTGTTCAATATGTTCTGTTGGATACTTGGATGTATTGTAGATCAAGGGGAAGAATTGTTGGAGCAACTTAAATGTTTTTTTTATATTGCTGAGTTTATTTTACTTACTTTTTTACTATTGGGGAATTCTTTTTCAAAATGGTAAAAAATGATGAAAAAAAATTAATTCCGATCTCACATTCTCTCATTCACATATAAGCAAATTGATTAGGTTTAAATGAGAAAGTAAAATAATTTAGATATGTGTACTCAGCATTAAATTAATAATTTATCATCTAAATACTTTCATGGTATCATTATAACATTATTATAAAAAAACATTAACTTTTTTTTATTTGAGATCATAAAATACGCTAACAAAATGATAAACGAACCTTAAGATATATATGCCATGCTGAAATAAAAAATAAAGCATCTCTCTCTCTCTCTCTCTCTCTCTCTCTCTCTATATATATATATATATATATATATATATATATATATATATATTCCATTTTTATCTTTTGTACATAGCGAAATAACAAATATTAACTATGTTTCAAAACTTATTTTTCTTTGTGTAAGAAATTTTGATAAAGATTTTATGCCCCCCTGACCAAATTGTGCAGCTAGAACTCCATAATTACAGTTTTTCTTCCATATGTATATGAATTCATCCGAGCCATCTGGGACTTGTTCTCGATGTGATAGTAAATTATCTTCTTGACATATTAATAAACGGTACATGTGAATAATATTAGCAGGGACAAAATGACAACTTTAATTTTCAATCCTGAAACCAAATAATCCCAACATCATCAATGTCCCTGAGCTAATTTTCATAGCACAATCAAACAAAATAAGGATGTACCTTGCTGTTTCCAGTTTTCCCCAGGATTGCTGCACAAAAGCAACTACTGTAAGCCAGAAAGAAGAGAATTAACATTGGGGAAGCAATTCATGTAATCTGATTTTCTTTCTCACAACTATAATCAGGTACATGTAATCATAACTGATTAGTAAGGTTTGCAACTCTCAGAAAAGTGTGCAAAGTAGCTCATAAGGACTTGACAATTTGTCTGAGTGTTTTCATTGTCCTAATAACAAAGACTATCTTCTACCAGGGTATATGGCAAACATGACAATAGAGGTTCCCACTTGCATCCATGCAAATTGAATAAACTCTTGTCCGAGACATACGGGTACTCATTATTTAATAGTCATTCAAATGTGCCAACATATGCAAGTACAAGGGCAAAGAAGTTCTTGTTATTTAGTTTGTAGGGAGTTCTGAGCTGGTGAATGAACCTCAATCGCAAAGAAAATGAACAGGATCAGCAACTTGTAAAGATGATAGTACATAAATGCTTTATGCATATGGTAAATTTTTGCTCATTTTAGTGATGTATAAGATTACAGAAATCCCTCTGTAATTCTGTAAAGAACGTAGGACATATTATTAACACCCTAACACTAGGAAAAAATTAGTCAGTGAAAAGTTTTAGAACCTGTAAATGACTAGAACTATTTTTTTTCTATCCTAAAATAATTACCAAAATGATAATAGAGGTTTCCACTTGCATCTATGCAAATTGAATAAACTGTTGTCCAAGACATACAGGTACTCACTATCTGATAATCATTCAAACGTGCTAACATATGTAAATAGAAGAACACATAAGCTCTTGTTGTGTAATTAGTAGGGAGTTCTGAGCTGGTGAATGAATCTTAAGAAAATGAATGGAATCAGCAGCTTGTAAAAGATGATAGTTAAATTCACTCATTTTAATATCCATAAGATTAATCCTAGAACCTCTGTATAGAATGTTGGACATGATAATAACACTCCCAACACTAGGAAGAAATTAGTCAATGAAAAGTTTTCGAACCTGGAAAGGACTAGGACTATTTTTGTTCGATCCTGAAATAATTAGCAAATCTTCGCTAACATAAAGAATGGATCAAGCCAATGAATCATAAGTTATCAAAAGTCATTCTCACAAGATAACTAGAAATCTTGGTATATTAGGAATACAAAATGCAAGTCTTGTGATCAAGCCAATAAATCATAAGATATCCAAAGTCATTCTCACAAGGTAAAAGAAGTCTTAGTATGTTAGGAATACAAAATGCAAATCTTGTAGCTTATCCACTTGGCAGACGTATAATAATAACAAATGTCAGCGACCCATGATTTCACATAGAATGCATTGAATATGATTGCAAGACCATTAAAAAAGAAGAAAATAAGTATATAACCTGCAGAAACATGAACTCGGAAAAGCTGAAATGGCTTTAAAACATTAGCATACTAGACAAAATGATCCTAAACATACTTTAGCTAGGATAGTGTTCTGGGCTATGATGAATTTTTAATAATAGGAGAAGAGGAAGTTAAGATCAGATATGATACAGGTACATGGGAAAAAAGAAGGTGTGATCCCAATGTGTGCAGCCCCGTGCAAGGTACATATCTTGCACTGTTTAGATGTGTGCACCTTTTAGCAGCAAGGTGTGCATACCTTGTGCGAAACCGCACTCGCTGGGACCGCACCTTCCTATTCTAACAAAAACTAATGAAGATATGGATGGTTAACAACTCTGGTTAACCATCCTTTTGTTCCTCAAAAAAAAAAAAAAAAATCACTGCTAACAATATAATAAGGTCTCATAGAGTATAAGGTATATCGTAATGTCATCAAATTGAAATGCAAATTTGGAATTTTGTTAAGCACCTGTTGTTGAAAGTAGTGGAACAGCAAGGTAGAGCATTATAAATTGCTACTCTAGGGATGTATAACAAAATATCTCTGACTTCAAATGCCGATTTCATACACAAAAATCACAAGTCTTCTCTGTTAATAACTTCCCTCACCAACAATGTTCGTCCATGAAATACCTGTACAGGTTGCATCATTAGAGCAACATCAAGGCCCTTTTTAAAGAAGAATTATAGCTAAGGGAAACAGGACTTAAGATTTAACTTCTAAATGTAGAAGGAAATGTAAAGTACCAATAAATTCATACTACAACACTGGGTAGCTAGCATGACAAGAGTAGTCTAGAAGATAATTTATCGAGGAAAAACATTGAGTAAAGGAATCATACCGATCCATTTGCCCCCAGTGCGGTCTTAAGTTCACTAGCAGAAGAGAAGGAAACAAATCCATAGACACGGTTCCTTCCTCCTTTACGGTCGTAGAGTAACCTTGTGCTTGCTACTGTTCCAAATTGGCTAAAATACTCCCTCAAATCTTCAGGTTTAGCAGACCAAGCAAGGTTACCTATGTAAGCTTTGTATGGACTCTCAAAAATGAGATCTTTTTTAGGTGCTGTATTCAGGGCCTGAGTGTTTTTCCTTCCAGATCCCATGTCAGCTGAAAATTTAACACGCAATTCCCGTCCACCAAGGTCCTATTACAACAGAAAGTAAACTAGATAAATAGAAGCAGTATATCAGATGCAGGAAAGAAATTTTAAAGGGAGGAAAATTCCGTTTAGCTTACAGATTTATCCAGAGCTGAAATAGCTTGTTTCGCTTCCTGAAGAGAGCTCATTGTAACATAACCACATCCCCGACTAAGACCAGTGTTAGCATCACGGGAAACCTGCAGCAAGTACACATACGAATTGTAGCCTAGGTAATATAAATTTGGAAATATTAGTGCAAATAAGTTTCACAACATACAACAATGGCAACCGACCATTGTGCACCACATGTAAATTTCTGAGTTTCTGACATACTAATGTTTTGACACTACTTTGCAATGAACATAGTAGATACCCTATACAACACAAACTAAACTGTTGGATTTATTATGGAATAATTTATTGCTAAGTTTGAAATATAGAAGCCCATAAAAACATAACATGGATCATTAACTGCAAAGCATCCCAGATCCAAATGCAAACATTATGGCAAATATATTGTCAACACATTTAAGCATCAGTACGATAAATTGACACTTCAATGTGGAAGCACAGACATGCACGTAAATGCATTTTAACATACAAAATGTGAGAATTAACTTGACAGTAGGAAATGGGATCTGTGTCCTCGTTAAGAGCATCAAGCAACAGATCTACTCATCTCCTACAAGCCTGCAATTTTAGTAAAAGTAAAATTGTAGTGCTCAAAATTAGCTATAGCCGAGAGACTAGTGAACGAATGGATGAGATGCTAATCCTTTGATCTTCTAATTCTCATGTAACAAGAATATGTAAACCAGTATTGCCTTATTTCTCTCTCAAAAAAAAAATTATATCATGGTGACAAAGAGAAAGGTAGTGGTTTCAAATCTTTCCGATCTTAAGCTTTTACAAACATGATTAACAAGCCTAGTTTGAAGCTTCCACACTCTTTTCATGTAAAATGTATTTTTTTGTGTAGAACAGGTATTGTTTCCTATAATCCCGCAGCAAGTTTGGATCCTTAATTCCTCAAAAAAGGTTGGATCTTTGATCGCCTCATAGTTGAATGAAGCAAGATTTGATCTATGCTCCAAAAAGTATTGGTAAAATGTGACCAGTAATATTCCTAGAATAAGTGGTAAAATTACGGCGAGGTACTAAAACGCAGACCTCCACAGAGCAGACAGTTCCATGAGGCTTGAAGAGCTCCAGAAGCTGCGAGACATCACAACTCCGCGGCAAATTGCAGATGTAGAGCTCGCAGGGCCACGCTTTTGGCTTGAACTCCACCGGCGCTGCTTCGCCATCCGCCGCCGCTCGGACGTCCTCCTCTGCCTTCTCTTCTTCCACGGAGGTAGCCACGGTATTCACCTCTCCTTCTGCGAAGGCGAGGGTTCTCGGGCACCGCCTGGAGAACGGGAGGAGCAGAGCGGAGAAAGGAGCGCGCGAGTAGGAAACAGAGATGGAGATGAAGGAAGGAGAAGAGGAGGAGAAGGAGAAAGGAGTGGGGAAGCGGACGAGACGGGATTTGAGGGAGGAAGGAGAGGGGAAGCCGGCGGTGGCAGGCGGTGTCGCCGGCGCTGCTGCTTTTGCCGCCATTGTCAGTAGGAAGGGGATAAGGGATGCGGCAAAGAGGAGGCGGAGTTGCTAAAGCAAAGCGCTGAGCCCAGAATGAGTCAAATAGGGCGTTGGATCCAAACAGGAACTCACAGTAACATTTCTTTTTCCAGTTACACGAACTCAATAATTTTATCAAAATTAACGAATATTATCAAAATTATAATATATGTATGAATTCAATGTTATATATTTATAATATATAAATTATTCCAACTCAATTATCGTATAATTTTAATCTTTACGTAAAATATGTATTCTGTAGAATAAAAATAAATAGTTAACATGCATCATCTTATATAACAACTCGAAAAGTCTTTCACTTATTTAACTCCAATAAAAAATTAATATATATAAAACAAAAAGTGGATGAATAAATATTTATTGGATAAAATAATATGTAACAAATATAATTATCCTAACTCATTTTTAGTATCCACTTTTTTTAAAGTTTAATGGTGAAACTGAATATGGCAATAAAATTTTACAAAAAAAAAGTTAAATATGAAGATTTAAAATATGTTAAAATTTTAATACATTTTTCAAAATAATAATTTTGAAAATAATTATAAATTCAAATTTAGAGTACTTTGACTATTTGAAATTAATAATAGTTCTTACTATAACTTTCATTATTAACTTTTTTTCTAATTGTTAATGTATTATTTATCTTGAGTTTGATTTTTTAATTATCATAACTAACTTTATTTAGGACTCTTTAAAACAATATCTTTTACAGAAATAATAATTCCGAAGTTATCATAATAAATTCATATTTAATGTTGATTTTCTTGACATGTGACTCCTTTAAACAAAACAGTCACTTGAAAAATATCTAACACATAAGTATATAAAAAATATTAATAATTTAATGTGTCAAGTTTTCTTAAGTTATTTTTACTAAAAAAATAATTATTAATAAATTATTTATTTATTCTATTTTTAAAGTATGTTTTAAAATTGTGAAGGTACATTGACATTAGACTAATGTTGAAAATAGTAGTTAACAAGAATTTGATTTTTATTAATCTACCTTAGTAAGGTTCTTTCAAGATAACTAGCCTATTACCTCGCGCGATGCACTGATGATGCAACATAAATTATATAAAATTAAAATATATATTTGATGTTTAAATAATATGGTTTTATTAAAATATAATAAATATGCATAAAATAGAAATTATATTTACAGAATCTTAATTTAAATTTTTAAAAACTTTTTTATAAACTATATTTATACTCTCATTTGTTATTTGTCCATCATCATCAAATATTAAAATCATAAGTCATTTCACGAATAACATTGTTATATATATATATATATATATATATATATATATATATATACATATCTTTGAAAAACTATCGAAATAAAATTGAGGATATTAAATTATAAAATACTTGAAGATTGCAAAAAAGTATATATTTTATTGATGTAAAGGTAAAATTTGTATTTTATATTTTATATTTAATTTTTATTTAAAAACTTATAATTATAATAAAATTTGATATTTATTATTAATTTTCTTATAAATTTATAACTAAAATATTTTTATGTGTAGTTTGTTTTGTTCCATTTTAACTTACATCTTCCTATGAATTTCATTTTTCCTATTTTTTGAGATAAAATAAAAACACTTTAGAAACTGCAAATTTTGTATTTAATTTTTTACATTTTTACCTTAACTCACCTTATATAAATATATTATATAATATGTCAGAATGAATTTTAAAATTTAAATTTATAATAAATAAAATGTTACAACAATCATGCATTATCTAAATATTTGCCAATGATTTTTTTCTTCTTTCAATTTTATTTGTCAATTTTCCTTATTTTATTTAAAATAAGTCTCTTTTAAAGTAATTAAGTGTTTTTTTCCTAATTTGCATCTAATTTATCTTCTTATAAACTTCATATCATTTTACTAAAAAAATTCAAATATATATTATTTATAACAATGCTCAAAATCTCATTATCTTTATCGTGTAACAATACAAATTGCAACATCATATTTATAACTATAGAATAATTAAAATAATAAAAAAATATTACTTGCTTACTAATTTTTGGAAATATCGAATTATATATTTAGCATAAAATGAGATACTATTTTGTTATTAGTTTTATTAATTTTATAAAAATTAAAATAAATAAAATTTAAAATATATAGCATATGTCATTTGGTATAAATTTAATTAACAATAAATGATATTATTCTTTAATAATCATTCTTCTCTTTTTTATCTCGCTAATTTTAAATATGAGATAAAAAATAATAACAGACATATTTATCATATTATTATTACCTATAGAATCTATATAACATCTATATCATATAATAAATATAAATATAACATAATTTTAAAAAACAAAATAATAATTTTTCTCTTCTTATCTTTAGCTTAAATTTTACTTATTTCATTCAAGTTATAATTCATTGTAAACTTTTCTCTTCTTACATTTAACTTTAGTGTTACTTATTTCATTCAAGTTAGACTTCACTGTAAATAATTATATTTTTATTTTAATTTATTATCTCATTTAACAAACCTTTATAAAAAAAATGTTATTTTATCTCATTATATTTTTATTTTTATATTTTTATAAAAAAATGTTATTTTCTTCTAAAACAAACTTTTATTTAGATTTTGTTGAAGAATAACTTTTAAAATAAATAAAATTTAAGATATATAGGGCCTGTTTGGCTTAGCTGATAAAAAATATCTGATAAGCACTAATGCTGATAAGCAATTTAAGTGCTGATACTTATTTTAAAATATAAGTAGTTACATGTTTGGATAAAAGTGCTGATAATATCAATAAGTAGTTATAATGTTTGTTAAAATAAATATTGACTAATATACCCTTAAAGTTATATGATAACAATATTAAAAGATATGGATAAAATAATATAGTTGGTTAAAATTAATAAGTCAACAACTTTAAAAATAAGCAGGGGGGACCCTGCTTATTTTTTTCAACTTATAAGTAATTATCTAATAACTTATAAGTAAATATTTTTAGTTACCAAAAATGGAGATATTCTAAAAATTACTTATAAGTAGTTTTAACCTACTTATAAGCTTAGCCAAACAGGCCCATAGTGTATGTTATTTGATATGAGCCTTATTTTAAAATATAAAATAAAATTCTGCTTTTATTAATTTCAAATGTGCAACTAAAAAAATAAAAAAATAAATACTTATTATCTTATTGTTATATCACTTGTTAAATTTATATAACATATATAGCATATTCTAAAATATAAATATAGAAAACATCTATAGCATATAATATGATATAAATATAAAAAAATTAAAACAAAATAGTCAATTTTGTCTTCTTACCTTTAATTTTAACTCTCATTGTTTACTTTTTTTTCTGATTGTTAATGTATTATTTATCTTGAGTTTGATTTTTTAATTATCATAACTAACTTTATTTAGGAGTCTTTAAAATAATATCTTTTCCGGAAATAATAATTCCAAAGTTATCATGATAAATTCATATTTAATGTTAATTTCATTGGCATATGACTCTTTAAAAAAAACAGTCACTTGAAAAATATCTAACACATAAATATAAAACTCTTTTTATTAATAATTTAATGTGTTATGTTTTCTTAAGTTATTTTAATAAGGATACTGATAAAATATTTCTTAAGAAATTATTTATTTATTCTTAAACTATTTTTAAAGTATATTTTAAAATTGTGAAGATATATTGACATTAGACTAATGTTGAAAATAGTAGTTAACTATAATTTAATTTTTATTAATCTACCTTAGTTAGGTTCTTTAAAAATAATAAGTATTTCCTTACTCTTCTATTTTTCATGAAATAAATATTCTTAAATAAAAATAAAGTAAGTTGAAATTTTATTTATTTCTTTGGTTTTAACTTTTAAGCTGTTTTTAAAGAATTATAATTCGTTACCTTTTCTTTTTTAGAAAAACATAATTTTGAAAATAATTATAAATCCAAATTTAAACTTTTCTTAATTTGCCTTGATATTTGATCTCATTATTATATCCTTGATTGCTTAATATCTTTTTTGTTAGATAATGAACTCTTTGTTTCGAATTGGAATTATAAATTTCTTTACTATAAAGTAGTTAGGACTCCATAAAAATAACAATTCTTTTTCGAAATAATAATTCTAAAATAAGAAAAATAATCACATTTAAAACTTTGCTAACTTGATACATGACTTTTCAGAATAATTTTTATGTAAAAAATATCTGACACATAATTAAAAACTAAATATTTGAATTAATTTTGTTAATAAATTTGATGAGCCCAGTTTTGTTATTTTACTTCAGTTAGAATTATGTAAAATATTTATTATTTATTTGTTTATTAACTAGTGAAATATACGTCTTAAATAATTATTATATTAAAAAAGTGTGAACATAGACATTAGACTAACTTTGGAAATAATATAAATCAGAATTTTAAATTTTATTAAGTTGCTCGAGTTAAACCATTTTTTTATTAATTTAAATTGATTAGTTTTGACCTTTTTCAGGGTAAATATAATAATATTAAATTTTAGTCTTTCTTAATTTTCTTTTATTAACACTCTTTCAAAAAATATTGTTTTCTTATATTCTTATATTTCAATTTAAACTTCTAAAAGAATAATAATATATCATTATTTTTTTAAAAAAAATAGTTTGTTGCTTTGAAAATAATTAATAATTATTTTGTCATTTAATTTTTAATTTTTATTTTTTTCTTTATATTGAATTAGAATTATAGATTTCCTAATTTACTTTAGTTATGGAATTTTAAAAATACGTATTTCCTTACTCTTTGATTTTTACATGTAATAAATATAGTGAATAATACAAAAATAAATTTTATTAATTTACTAGAGCCAGGACACATTTTAAATAATTTTTTTATTAAGTTTTTAATTTTGTTCATGAAAACCAATGACTTTGAAAATAAATTGTGGATTAAAATTTAACATTTTCAAGAGTTTACTTTAAATTTCGTTATATATCTCTGATTGTTTTTTTTTCATAATTTGTTATTGTACTTTATGTTTTAAGTTAGAATTTTAAAATTTTATTGATTGACATTAGTTACGATATTTTAAAAACAATTATGTTTTTTTTTTACTTTTTTCATGCAACAAATATTTTGAAAATAATAATAAATTAACATTTCAAGTTTTTTTATAAATTTACTTGAGTTAAGACTCTTTTAAAATAATTGTTATTTTATTACATTTTCCTACGAAATAATAATAATAATAATAATAATAATAATAATAATAATAATAATAATAATAATAATAATAATAATAATAATAATAATAATAATAATAATAATAATA
>LTAE01003656.1:5051-15525 GCA_001647135.1 Pontederia paniculata
ATTCCCCCCCCCCCCCCATCTTGGTGTCAAGTGATCCTACAATTAATATCAGAGCATGGTTGCTCTATTATTAAGATTTGACCATCTTTTGAGCTATGGCATCAAATTGTTTCTCTCTTTGCGATGGTCAATCAACCACTCTCCCATCGGCCTTTTGTGTGTCAAATTTTGCATATTGCAAAATTAGAATGCAAGCTTATGTTTGTTCAATTGATATTGATATTTGGCAGTTAGTGACAATGGTTTTACTACACATTCAACTAATCCTCTTGAATACATGGAAGGTGAAATACTTTTGGTTAAACTAGATTGTAAAGGAATTATTTTATTGTACTCTTGATGCTATTGAATTTAATAGAGTATCTACTTGTCAAACATCATATGAAATTTGGAGAAAGTTGCTTATAACTCATGAAGGTACATATAAAGTTAAAGAATCTGATTAAATATTTTAATCACCAATACGATTCTTTTAAATTGATAAATCTGTAAATGATGTAAGATTTAATGATACTATGAATGATTTAGCCTCTTTAGGTGAGCGAATGATTAACTCTCAAAAAGCAAAGAAGTTTTTTAGGTCTCTCTCCTCAAAATGGGAGCAAGAGAATCATAATTGAAGAGAAGGGTCTAAACAAGCACGAGATAGGTTCTCTCCTAACCTACGAGATAGAAATCAAGGAAGATCAAGAGGAATCAAGCATAAGCAAGAAGAAGAACATGTTCTAAAGGCTATTAAGGTGAATAAAGAAAGTGATGAGACAAGTGATGATGAGGAAGATTTTGATGAGAAGAAGCTCATTTTATATGCAAAAAAATTTAATAAGTATCTCAAGTTTACAAGGCAAAAGAAAAGTGACCTTATTACAAGAAGAAATTCACTCTCAAACAAGAATAAGGTAACATGCTTTGAGTGCAAACAGATTTGTCACTACAAGAATGAATATCTAAATCTTGGAAAGAAGCTCAAAGAAGGAGAATCTTCCAAGAAGAAGAAGAAGAAGAAGAAGAAGAAGAAGAAGAAGAAGAAGAAGAAATCTTTATAAGCCATTTGGATGAAAGTGAAGATGAAAGAAGTCAATCATCAAAGTCTTCAAGTGAGGAAGAACCTTATTTTTGTTTGATGACAAATGAAGATGAAGCAAGCTCTAACTCTTCTAGTGATGATGAATCTTTTGATATGCATAAGGAGTTTAGAAAACTTAACAGAAAGTATGATGCACTTAAAAGAATATATGAATTTTTAAAAAATGATTATGAAGTTATCAAAAAAGCATAAGCAAATCCATCTCTTGTATGTGAACATTACAAGACTCTAGATGATGAAAACTCAAGGTTAGAATTCTTGATTGATGGACTAAAAACGAAAATTGCTCATTAAAAAGTGATGCATGTCAATTTCAACAAATTGTGTATAGCATATTTATTGGATTTTTGACTAATTTGCTTATGATATGCATCATTTTACTTAGATTTTTATTTTAGTTTAACTTAGTCAGTATCTACCCAAGATTTCTTATTTTTGACAGATTCAAAGCAAAAAGGAATAGGGAGACAACTTAAAATAAATGAAAAATAATTTTTGTAAAATTCAATAGAAAGTTCATCGTCACTGTCATGATGGGCAATGTCACGACCATGAGCGAGAGTTGAAGAAAACGTCTAGAACTCATCACGGCCGTGGTGGGGTCACGATCGTGAGCGAAAGGAGCCTACTGAAGACCCACATTTTCATAGGTCGTGAAGAGAGAGTCATGGCTGTGAAAACATCGATTCATGGGTCATGAAGGTCAATTCATGATCGTAAGTAAATCGAAGCATAGACCGTGAAGTCCGTTTCATGAGTCGTGAAAATCTAAAGATTAGAAGATGTGGTTTTGATCACGATTGTGATGTCCATATTACGGGCCATGAAGATTGGACATCTAACACGATAGTTATGGTTACGGGCATGAAAATCAGTTCATGGGCCGTGAAAATCATATGAGCTGATGACATAGTTTCACTCATGGTCAGGATATATCTTTTGCACACCATTGTTCAGCAACGCTTACATGATCTTATCTTTAACGACAACGAAGCAACAAAAATATAATCAACAATCAAAGCCAAAGATAAAAGACAGGCAAATCGGTTAAGCAGGATGGAACCCAACACAAGGCAACTCAAAATCAAACCACAAGAAGTTGCCTCAACAATCTCAACAAGAAGATCTCTCGATGGAACCATTAGCTATACTCACACATATGATGAATGGGTTGTTGACAAAATTATCCGAGCAAGAAAATTTGATTCAATCAATGTTGAAGCAAATTTCATATCTAATGAAAGAAAACAAAGCTATAGATAGCATAATCACTTCATTGCTTGAAACTAAACCATCAATTGGGTCAAAGCTCAACCTCGAAGAGATGACTGATCAATTAACCATAACTCTTATCGAAGAAGATGGAGGCTGAGAAGAAACAACCAAAAAAGGATATTGACCACTCAATGGCGGACTAAGGAGACAAGTAAGTGCATAATTGAAGATGGACAAGTCAGAAGAAGGAGCTCGCCTTCAGAAGTCCCTACCATTACAACAATGGTGTCTCCTAATCAACCACCAATAAAAGAGGGAGAGAAGAACACCAACAACTTCAATTTTATGGAATCGCACAAGTCCACCTACAAACAAGGAATATCAATAATCTTTTGATCCACAATGTCAAATCATAATTGAAGAAAGATTAGTTGAGTAGATGAAGATCATTGATGGTGTAAGATAGAAGGGTGCATATTTCTTCACAACTATTGATACACACCATGACAGGCATCAATAATCATATATTTATTCTCGGTGAGATTTTTCTTTAATTTACATTTTATTTTTTTCTTAATATTAGTTTCTTAAGGTCAACTCTCATTTACATTGATTTCTAGTTGAGTTTCAACATAGCAAATTTCTGAGCCAAGGAGTCATCCGACGAAAAGAGGGCATAAACATCCCTTTCAAAGGTTGTGACACCCCATCTCACGGACAATGACAACTAGTCATGGTCGTGAGCGCACCTGATCTTAAAACCTAAACCTCTTCATAGGTCATGACAGCTGGTCACGGGTCATGAGATTCTTTTCACAATCGTGAAATGCCAACTACATGATCATGATGCGATTTTCAAGTGCAACTCCTGAGACTCAATCAACAGTCAAAGCTGAAGATTGAAGACAAAGGCAAATCTGTGAAGCAAGAGGGGGTCCAACATGAGGCGACACCAAATCATAACACAAGCAAGATGCCTCAACCTTTTCAACCAGAAGACCTGACAATGGACCCAATAGCCTTACTCACAGATATGATGGGTGGGTTGTTGACAAAGTTGTCTGAACAAGAGAATTTGATTCAATCGATGGAGAAACAGATATCTCTTCTAATGGAAAGCAACAATGCTACAGATAGTGTTATCACTTCATTGCTGGCTAATAAACTATCGATTGAGCCAAAAGTCCATCTTGAGGAGATGATTAAGCAACTCATTAGACCATTGAAAAGAGACTCCTCATGCAAGACAACATCAACCAAAAGTTGAGGAGGCTCCATCTCCTTCCCCTTAGTTATCATATGCATAAATTTAATTCAAAGCCATGGAAATAAAACTTGAAGCATTACAGAAGAAAGTTGCACAATTGACTTCTTAAAATGCAGAAATTCACAATGGAAACAATGAGGCACGTCCAACAACTTTGGTGTCTTCTTATCATAATCAAAATTCTTTTTTAAAAAATATGGAGGCCACGAAGAGGCAACCAAAAGAGATGGCGAGTCAAGGAGACAAGCAAGTACATCATTGAAGATGGACGAGTCAGAAGGAGGAGCTTACCTTCTGATGTCCCTATTAGTACATCAGTAGTGTCTCCATATCGAACCTCAAAAGAAAAGATAATGCCAACAAACACAAAACCCCATCAATAGTCGAAGATCATCAACAATCTTTGGACCCACAATGTGAGAGCATAATTGAAGAATGATTAGTTGAGCAGATCAAAATCATTGATGGCGAAAGGTGGGAGGTAGAAGGGTGCATGTTTATGCACAATTATTGATCTCACCATGATTGGATATTCACGATCACATCTTCTATTCTCGAGTGAGATTGTTCCTTAGTTTTGGTTCATCTTTTAGTTTGAATTTTATTTTATTTGGCCACTAACCTACTAACATTGAGTTGACTCTTAGGTTTCCTTTTATTCCAGGAGTCATTAAAAAAAGAGCATCACTGGTCGTGAAACGACTTTCATGAACATGAGATATCGACCATGACAACTCTTCATGAGCGTGATCCTGCGGGGTCGCATAGCTATAACTCTTACTTAACGGCCTTGACGACATTTTTCACGGGTCGTGATCAAACACCCATTCACGCGTTCTCCAGTTATCACAGTTGTTATATCGGCGTCATGGGTCGTAACCCACTCTCAATGACACCCTTACGGCCATGATTCGAAACCATAGGCCATGAAATCTGAGGAGACGCGTCGCGACATTGACCTCACGGCCATGATTCTCGAATCACGGGCCATGAATATACATGTACCAAAGGGAAACAATGATTTCACGGTCGTGATGGACAGTCACGCACCGTGAAATCCGGAGCCCTTACATTCTTTATGAAGTTCATGGTCATAACCTTCACCTCACCTGCCATGATTTTTTAGGGCATCCACATCATAGTCGTGCATGCCCATTCACGGCCTTGACAGCAGTGCTGAGGCCTTGACCCTTACAACACGGTTGTGACTGCCTCCTCGCTTAGCCCATTGAACATGATGTGAAAAATACTGACACATGCAAATTCAAATGCTAGCAAGTGCACTAGTCGAGCAAGTAATAAAATAAAAGAGTAGAGTTGTCGGATCCCATGAGGAATTATATAACTACCTAATCAGAATTCTGGACTAATAGGAGATAAGATTAATTTCAGGATGGATGTTTAAGAAAACTAATAATGTAAAACTATAAGTAATAATATAATAATAATATAGGGATGATAACTAGGGGCTGGATAGTACTAAACTCAATATGGGTACTTAGAATCTTACACAACAATCGAATATGAGAGAAAAATCAATATTGCATCCTTAGATGGTTAGGCAAACCTAAAGTTATGAATCCCCTTAATGGGTAACTCAACTATCTTGCATTAAACAATTCAGAAAATACCCCTTAAATTATCTACTCTCAGGAAGATAACACAAGATACAGTAAGATGTTTCCCTAAACTATTAAATCACCCTTAACGGGTTGGCCTAACATACCACAAACGAAAACGCCCTTAACGGGTCAGAATCGCAAGACACAATTGCTTCAACTAAAAAGTCAGTAATCAGTTCTACAAAATTTATGAACTAACAGAGGACGTGTCAATAGTCAACTAATTAATTCAATCAAAACTGGAGAAAAGCAATGCACTCAGCAATCATGTTCATAAAGAATCAAATTCAAGAAAAGTCTTGAAAACTATATAAGTTCTTAGTAGCAATAATGTCTAAACATAAATTAAACACAATATTTATAATAGGATTACAACATTCATCTCAATGATGGATGGAACAAGAGATACTCCTCTGGATGTTGAGAAGACAACAAACAACTCCTTAACGGATGATGATCCTAACTCCTTAGTTGTCCTTCAGATAGTCTTCGTTCTCTAGCATTCTTCTCTTTTGCAGCACCCTAGCCTTTTCCTTAGATCTCTGGATAGAATCTGAAAATATGATGTGAGATATGGGCCTCCAAGATTCCAACCTTCAAGATCATCCTCCTGGTTGCAGATGAGGTCTTTTATACCTAGGGTTTCCTTGGGTTGGATCAACATTACATGTGAACCCTTGGATCAAATCTGCTCCTCGATCAACGATGAAAATGAGTCCGATAAAACTTATGAAAATCCTCAGAAATATGATAGAATTCAATCTTTAAAGTCTTTGTTCAAATCCCAAACTTCTTGGCCGTCAAATCATCTCCAAATCTCAAAAATATCAAACTGTGCAACTTCATCATGGTCCGTGACAGGATGTCACAACTCGTAAATAAAGATGTCTTCATTATTCCTCAATTCATCACGGCTCGTGACAGAATGTCACGACCCATAACTCGAACGTTGAATAGGTTCTGCTTTCGGATTCTTCATATCTTACGGCCCGTAACAATGCATCACAACTCCTAATTCTCTTGGATTCTGAATCTGCTGCCTTTGTCGATGCCGTGATACCGAATGACGCTCCGTGATATGATCCTTCACGACCCGTAATAGGGTGTCACGACCCATGATGGATCTGGTTTGAGGTTGCAGGCTCTCGGTAAGTGGTCGTGATATGCGCGTTGTGGTCGTTATATACTTCATAACGACCCGTGATTAGTCATCACGACCCGTAACTCGTGAGTATTGCTCTAGACACAGGTCGTGAGACGATCTTTACGGCTCGTTATGGATTTCGCTGCAGCTATTACTGATGCATCACGGCCCGTGATGGATGCAGGGTATTGATTTCTTCCGAGCACGTCCATTTGCGATATTCAATTGATTTTGATCCTTCTTCCACCTTTCCATGTGATTTCCTACAAAAGACCACCAAACAATGGTAGATTCGGGACTTGGAAGAATATAATCAAATAAAATAGAAAATAGATGCATGAACTGACAGAATGACATAAAACAATGCCTAATACAAGCCCTAAATTATGTTGTAAAATACATGCATCAACAACCACAAGCTTAGATGTTTGCTTGTCCTCAAGCAATATTTAGAGCAAAACTCAAAATAAATTTTCAATCATTGCTTCCACTCTGCAGAATAACTACTATTATCTTGCCTTCATTTATTCACTCATCACAAGTACTTCTTTCCACAATCTGACTAATCCCAGTCTCATAGATTCCTGGTACTTAAACACATTTAAACTCTTTCCAATTCAGCCCTACATGCACCAATGATTAGTATCTCAAATAAGAACTTCAATACTGAAAAAAAAATGCATATCGAGCTTAACAATATAATTTGGTTTTCATAATTTTTTTTCTTTCTATCAATTTCTTTTCATATTCTAGCCTTCATACATGATTGCACAAGGAGGTTCATGTAGTGGGCTTTCCACTGATGACTCCTAGACCATATGGCCTTAGGACAACAGGTGATGAAGCACCACTCGAGCTTACTTGCCCGAAATCTCCCAGGTTCTGAGTTAAGGTTCAAATCATAGTGGTGAATTGGTTGTTAGTGTGCTTCTTCATTTTGCACAAGGAGGTCCATGTAGCGGGCTTTCGACCGATGGATCCTAGACCAGATGGCCTTAGGTCCCCAGGCAAGAACCCCTACGGATCTAATAACCCAAACCCTCCAAGGTTCCACATAACACATGTCACAACTTAACATAAAATATTTTCAATCATATACATAAAATTATTCGTTGTAATAAGCTCAATATACACTTAATGGTTTAGTAAAGAAGTAATTATTATACTCTGAATATTATTCTCAGAAAGTTAACATTACAAAGCATGAGACACTTTGATATTTTGGATTTTCATTTTTTTTTCATTTTTGTAGATTTTTTATTGATATAACAACCATGCAATACAAGATGATAACAATACAATAAGGAAAATATGCAGTACATAAAGAAAATATATAGAACATAAGCAAATATGATGCATGATAATGCACTACCCCAAGCTTAAACCGAACATTGTCCTCAGTGTTCAGGCCCAGCCGAAGGTAGGGTACAAAATGCATGAATACAAAGACTCAAAAATAAAAAAAAAGTAAAAAGAGACCAAATACGACCTAGTCTACTCTTGAGGTGGTGGTGGTGGTGGTGGATAGAATAGCAATGCTCCATAGTGGCCCTGGTCAACGTGATAATCATGCATGCATCATACCATGTTCTCAGTCCTTTCCTGGTGGTCTCTATTGTCTCTGATGTTGCCCTGTATAGAAGTCAGAACAAAATACATAGATGATAAGTCATAAGCAATAGGAACACTAGCAAGGTTAACATCCATGTAGGAGGGCTAGTCATGCTGGGCAGGAGGTGGAGCTCGACGAGATGGAACCATCGACGGTGGCTGAGGTGCGTCTGTGGGTAGCAGGATCCAGTTGGCTTCATTGGAGGGATTGAACCTCTCCGTCTTTGAACAGGGCAGGATCATGTCTGAATCCTTGAACACAAATACTGTGACTCCCTGCCGAATACCTCCAAGCTTCATCGCTTGGACTATGCGCTGGTCCAGAAATGATGAATCATCCAGGGAGTCGAGATCATCTAAGTCTAGGCCGAGGTGCATCATAATTGGGGTAATGGGAGCCCCGATCACAATTGTTCCCTTGTCCTTCGTAGAGTTATTTTGAAAAGTACGCGCCAGAAGTGCTCCCACATTTATAGGTGTATGGGTCGCCATGCAGTAGAGAAAAAATAATTGTAGTTTTGTCTCCGACTCATCACTGTCGCCTCTCCAAAAAATACAGTTAGATAAGATCCAGTGTACATATCGAAAGACTTGATTTTGGATCATCATACTCTTCGTCATCTGATAATTGAGATTGGCAGCCCCTGTGATACGCCTCCAGAAGTTGCTATCATAAAGTCCTTGGGAATACGCACATACCCGTGGTCTGGAAACTGGTATACGGCGTTGAACTCGGCCAGTGTTAGGTGAACCTGGTGTTGAACAGCTGAAAGGAATAAGATGGGCTGTCCCCCGCTGGCCTTCTTGATTTTGAACAAGCTCAGGAACTCGAATGCAATAGGAGAGAAAGGCCACCATTGTTTGATAAAGAAATCCGTGCCGATGTTCTCGAACATCATGAGGATGAAGTTGTGCAGGTTGTACTCCATCATGGTGGCATCATGCCCGAATCTGGTTGGAGTAGACGAAGGGTGGTGAGTATATCCGCTCATGCTCGATGCTCCGTCTTCTTGAATAGCTTCTTAGGTGGCCTTTGAATAAGGTCTACTATGGGTGGAGTTTGCTCTTCAATAGGGTCCTAGCGCCGGCGAGTGGTGCGCTTCGGGCAGCTGGAACTGACAATACTGCTGTCACGGGCCATGAAGAGATATTACGGGCCGTGAAGATCTGATTTGTAGGGTGTGAGGCTATGGACGTGCAGAAGATTGTCTTGAACAATCACGAATCGTTATTTGAAGTTACGGGCCATGAATTGCTGAGTTGCGGTCCGTAAGTTGTTGTAACGGCCAAGGCAGGATCGTCTTCGAGGTATGTTGCTACTTCACGTGTCGTGATAATTTGTTGCGACCCATGAGGCTTGCTGTCGCGGCTCGTGAATGGAAGTTACAGGGCGTGTCGGGAGGTTGCTGGCTTCAGTCGCCGTCTTTGAGAACTTACGGGGAGTAAGGAAGGTTACGACCCATAAGAATCTAGTGGCACATGGCGATGTCGTGGTTGTTCCGATTGATGCAGGGGGTTCACGGGCCGTTATGAGGATTACAGCCCGTGATGGATGAATTGACACCCCGTAAATGATGTTGCGGCCGCGACGATGGTGGTCTCCTTCTTTGTCATGGCCCGTTACTCAATATAACGGGTCGTGATGAGTCAGTTGCAGTTGCGGTGTCGGGGACGATGGCCGGCAAAGTCGTGCGCTTGGTGGTTTGCTGGTGGATGCAGGCACTTGTTTGCAGACTAAAGAACGCAATATGCCAAAGTTATCACCGATGGAATCACTGGTGTGCTTGGAGATGATCGCCTCGTAGTTGGATGCAAATCAAGTGATGGCCGGCGTGAGCTGTTGAGATGGCGGAGGTTCCTGCAAAGGGTAGTATATATAGAGCACAAGAGGGCGTATCCGGTGGTTGTGGCTGTGACGACATTTAATGGGATCAAATAAGTGGTCACAGTTGTGGCCATTACGAGGTGTTCACGGGCTGTGACGAGGTGTCATAACTGGGGCATGAGGTGCGTTACGAGGCTCAATTAATGGGGTGGAATCTTGTGGACCGTGGTGTCACAGGTGTTTATTGGGTGTGATTGATTGTATCGTCGACCGTGATGGTGTCGTGGGGCGTTAAATGTAGGTAGTGTAGGATCTAGATGGCACCAAGAAGGGGGGGGGGTGAATTGGTTTATTAAAACTTTTTACTCTTTTCTTAATCTAGATGAGATATACAGCGGAAGCTTGTAAATGAAACACATAAGCAAACAAAGAGAAGAGAGTAAAGAGAACACAAACAACACACAAACACCAAGTTTGTTATCGAGGTTCGGCCGAACTCCTGGCCTACGTCCCCCCTCCGATCTTCTCCCACGAGATCTTCGGAGATCACTATTTCCTTCTTCAAAGGGCGAAGGCTCCCTTACAACTTCTCCTTTCTTGCACGAGGACAAGGAGAATAATCTCTTACAGAATCCTCAAGATCGCTTGGACCCTTCTGTGTTAGATTCCTCACTTGAATCACAGAAGGGGAACTAAGGCCTAT
>LTAE01003656.1:17005-38554 GCA_001647135.1 Pontederia paniculata
ATCTTCCGGTTGTCCACTGTCTCCTCTCGAGCCCTCCGGACGACCACTCCCCAACCTTGTGTTGAAAGTTGTTCTCTTGGGGTCGTCCATTCATCAATCATCGGGCGACCTTCTCAGTTCATCCTTTTACTCCGGTCGTCCTTTCTTCATATTTGATCGACCGGTCTACCTCCGATCCCTCCATATGTATATCCTCCATTATCGGTCGTCCTCTTTACATCTTTGGTCGACCGTTCATGCTTCTGCTCCTCCATATGCACTCCCTTCTAATGTTGGTCGACCGCTTCATATACTTACGACACCCACTACACACATGTAGTTCTTCTGATATATATTACGTGTGCACTGATCGTCCATTCCTTCAACTCAGGTCAACAAGCTGAGTTCACTTACAAATTTGTGATCATTCAAACCATTCTTGGGATCCTAGATTCAACAGGTAGGTGGTAGTTGCGGCACTAATGTAGGTTAGTAACGGTCCGTGATATAGTGTCACGATCCGTTACGGTGTGAAAAAGGGGTTGTTGCATGTCGTGATGGTGTTATAAGCAGTAAGTCGGGTGTTCTAGGAGATTTGTAGTTGGTAGCTAGTGACTTACGGGCCGTGAAGCTGGGTTACGACCCGTAATTGGCATCATGATGGTGATACTAAGGTCATGACAGATTCTAACGGGCCGTAGATCGGTTGATTGCAAGTGGGACATATACTGGGGATGACTTACGGCCCGTACTAAGATATCACGGGTCGTGAGTTGTCAATGGTATCCAAACCGTTTCTATTGTTGTGTCCATGAGGTAGTCACAACTCATGAAGTTGAAAGAAGGTCTGGGTCTGTAGGTGTTACGGGCCGCGAGGTTACATCACGTCCCGTAATGGAGTTAAGTGCTGCAATTGCTGGTCGTGATCAGTTGCTCATGGGTTATGATATCGGGTCTCACGACCTGTGATGTTATGTAACAGCACATGATGGAGAAGAAAAGTTAGGGCGATTCTATTTAGGCAACCTGACGCCTATATTACCGGGACTAAAATAGGTAAAAGATAAATCTAAGATCAAGAAAGAGAAATCTAACTAAAAAGGGTAGGGTTTAGGGAGATTAGATCAATTTAAAGTCTTTAGCTTGATTTGGTTCGGTGTATGCTGTGTATGAAGGATGATGAAATCATAATGGTATGCAGTAAGAAATATGGAACAATCACACTAGGATTGTGATGTCAACGTTGATGCTCGTCATGGTGAATTTCAGCAAACATTATCAGAACTTCCACCGGTTGTATCAATGACTTTTCCCCTGTCTCTATTGTTGGGCCTTTAAGTTGTACAACAGCATTCTCTGGACGACATTGCGGTTTGTGCTGCTATTGATCTTGTCTCAATAAGAGGCTCCTTGGTCGCCATTGCAAAGTTGTTGTTAGTCTGTATGTTGGTAATTCTTTGGGTTTGTTTGGTGACCGTTGCGTTGATGATTCTGGTGGATCCATAATTAATGTTTTCTGGAGCTGTAATGACAGAAATTTTGGTGTTTGAATTCGAGATAATGATGCTGGAGTAATAGGAAAATCCAAAGGAGAGCTCTTCCTTCTGACTTTTCCATCTTCAATTGTGTATTCACTTATCTCTTTGACACGTCATTCGGTGGTCCATGTTTTTCTGGGATATTTCCTTTTCAGTCATTATATGTCCATGCCATTATCTCCTATTAGCCCAGAATTCTGATTACGTAGTTATATAATTCCTCATGGGATTGACAACTCTACTCTTTCACTTTATTACTTGTTCAACTAGTGCACTTGCTAGTATTTGAATTTGCCTTTGTCAGCATTTTTCGCATCAAGTTTTTGGTGCCGTTGACGAGAAATTATCTTTAACTACTAATCTGATTTCAAGCTCCTTTGAGATTTTATTTTTTGTTACCTTTACTTTTCCTCTAGTGTTGTGTAAGCTTTTAAGGAACTATTTTCTGTACACAACTTGACCTTCAAGCACACATCATCTACCCTCAATGGTGAAGAAGAAAGCAAATTCTANGGTTTAGGGAGATTAGATCAATTTAAAGTCTTTAGCTTGATTTGGTTCGGTGTATGCTGTGTATGAAGGATGATGAAATCATAATGGTATGCAGTAAGAAATATGGAACAATCACACTAGGATTGTGATGTCAACGTTGATGCTCGTCATGGTGAATTTCAGCAAACATTATCAGAACTTCCACCGGTTGTATCAATGACTTTTCCCCTGTCTCTATTGTTGGGCCTTTAAGTTGTACAACAGCATTCTCTGGACGACATTGCGGTTTGTGCTGCTATTGATCTTGTCTCAATAAGAGGCTCCTTGGTCGCCATTGCAAAGTTGTTGTTAGTCTGTATGTTGGTAATTCTTTGGGTTTGTTTGGTGACCGTTGCGTTGATGATTCTGGTGGATCCATAATTAATGTTTTCTGGAGCTGTAATGACAGAAATTTTGGTGTTTGAATTCGAGATAATGATGCTGGAGTAATAGGAAAATCCAAAGGAGAGCTCTTCCTTCTGACTTTTCCATCTTCAATTGTGTATTCACTTATCTCTTTGACACGTCATTCGGTGGTCCATGTTTTTCTGGGATATTTCCTTTTCAGTCATTATATGTCCATGCCATTATCTCCTATTAGCCCAGAATTCTGATTACGTAGTTATATAATTCCTCATGGGATTGACAACTCTACTCTTTCACTTTATTACTTGTTCAACTAGTGCACTTGCTAGTATTTGAATTTGCCTTTGTCAGCATTTTTCGCATCAAGTTTTTGGTGCCGTTGACGAGAAATTATCTTTAACTACTAATCTGATTTCAAGCTCCTTTGAGATTTTATTTTTTGTTACCTTTACTTTTCCTCTAGTGTTGTGTAAGCTTTTAAGGAACTATTTTCTGTACACAACTTGACCTTCAAGCACACATCATCTACCCTCAATGGTGAAGAAGAAAGCAAATTCTAACCAACAAATTGAGGAGAACAAAGAAGCTGAAATGCAAAACAAAATTCAGAGAGATGCTACATCTATGAAGCCTCAGAAGAATCAAGAAGAAACTCCTCTCATACCAAATATTATAAATGCCATTCTGAAGAATCTCTCCATACAACAGGACCAAATTACCAATTTGAGGCAGATGTCAAATTTGAGACAACAACAAAGCAAAAATCCACATGATGCCTAAACAGCAAAAGAACCTGAGAGCAATCTTGAGAGATGGTTGGCAAGTTTATTGCAACAATTGAAAGAAGATTACCATTGCAAGACAAACTAATCCAAAATCTGGAGTTAAAGCTGAGAGATCTGAAAAACAGAAATGAAAATATGAAGTGGTCCAACAACTCAACTGTAGCCTCAAATTCGATGATCTAGAAACAACTCGAGTGTAGACTCAAATTCGATGATCTAGAAACAAGGCTGCATGCATTAGAGAATCAGGTTGCACAACTGATTTCTTCAAATGCTAATTCTGAGAAGAACATTGAGGACTCACTAGTCATTATATGTCCATGCCACTATTCACACCAACAAATTGAGGACTCACCAGAACATTGAGGACTCACCAGTCATTATATGTTCATGATAGATGTTTCAGAAAACTAATAATATAAAACAATAAATAATAATAATATAGGGGTAATAACTAGGGGCTGGATAGTACTAAACTCAAGATGGGTACTCAGAATCTTACACATCAATCGAATATGAGAGAAAAATCAGTATTGCATCCTCAGATGGTTAGGCAAATGTAAAGTTATGAATTCCCTTAATGGGTAACTCAACTATCTTGCATTAAACAATCCAAAAATACCCCTTAATTGGTCTACTCTCAGGAAGGTGACACAAGACGCAGTAAGATGTTTCCCTAAACTATTAAATCACCCTTAACGGGTTGACCTAACAAACCACAAACGAAAACGAACTTGACAGGTCAGAATCGCAGGACACGAATTGCTTCAACTAAAAAGTCAATAATCAGTTCTACAAAATTTATGAACTAACAGAGGACGTGTCAATGTTTCCCTAAACTATTAAATCACCCTTAACGGGTTGACCTAACAAACCACAAACGAAAACGAACTTGACAGGTCAGAATCGCAGGACACGAATTGCTTCAACTAAAAAGTCAATAATCAGTTCTACAAAATTTATGAACTAACAGAGGACGTGTCAATAGTCAACTAATTAATTCTATCAAAACTGGAGAAAAGCAATGCACTCAGCAATCATGTTCATAAAGAATCAATTCAATGAAATGTCTCTCGAAAACTATAGAAGTTCTACAGTAGCAATAATGCCTAAACATAAACTAAACACAATATTCATAATAGGATTACAGATTCATCCCAATGATAGATGGAATAAGAGATACTCCTCTAGATGTTGACAAGACAATAAACAACTCCTTAACGGATGATGATCTTGACTCCTCAGCAGTCCTTCGGATAGTCTTCATTCTCTAGCATTCTTCTCTTTCGCAGCACCCTAGCCTCTTCCTTAGATCTCTGGATAGAATCTAAAAATATGATCTGAGATATGAGCCTCCAAGATTCCAACCTTCAAGACCATCCTCCTGGTTGTAGATGAATTCTTTTATACCTAGGGTTTCCTAGGGTTGGATCAACATTACATGTGAACCCTTGGATCAAATATGCTCCTCGATCAACGGTGATGATGAGAGTTCTATAAAACTTATGAAAATCCTCAAAATATTATTGGAATTCAATCTTTAAAGTCTTCAATCAAATCTCAAACTTCCTAGCCGTCAAATCGTCTCAGAATCTCGTAAATATCAAATTGTGCAACTTCATCACGGCCCGTAATAGGATATCACGACCTGTAAATAAAGATGTCTTCATTATTCCTCAATTCGTCACGACCCGTGATAGAATGTCACGGCCCGTAACTTGGGCGCTGAATAGGTTTTGCTTTTGGATTCTTCATATCTTACGGCCCGTAACAACGCATCACGACCTGTAATGCTTCTTGATTCCGAATCTGCTGCTTTTGTCGACGTCGTGATACCGAATGACACTCTTGATATAATCCTTCACGACCTGTAATAGAGTGTCACGGCTCGTGATGGATCTGGTTTGAGGTTGCAGGCTCTCGAAAAGTGGTCATGATATGCGCGTTGCGGTCGTTATATACTTCATAATGGCCCTTGTTTAGGCATCACGACCCATAACTCATGAGTATTGCTCTCGGCACAAGTCGTAAGATGATATTTACAGTTCGTTATGGACTTCACTATTGTTATTACTGATGCATCACGGCCCGTAACATGTGGTCATGGCCCGTGATGCAGGATATTGATTTCTTCCTCCCGCACAAGTCCATTTGCGATATTCAGTTGATTTTGATCCTTCTTCCACCTTTCCATGTGATTTCCTACAAAAGACCACCAAACAGGGGTAGATTCCAGATTTGGAAGAATATAATCAAACGAAAAAGAAAATAGATGCATGAACTAACAGAATAACTTAAAATTATCCTAATTCAAGCCTAAAATATGTTGTAAAATGCATGCATCAGAACACCGCAAGAAATAGAGGACCCTCAATACCCGCACCACGGGCGATAGTGAGACGGCAAACTAGGAGCTCATCACACGGCCACCAGCTATCATGTTCCGGAGCCATGATCAACAGTGACAATTCTATGTTTATTCTTTCATGGAGATCACGCTGACCTGCTTCGCTCATCAGACTACTTTGGAGATGTATGGTTTGCGGAATGACATTACTCATCTTTTCGGGAGGATTGGTATCGTGCACTTTCTAGAGAAGGCATGGGGCACGTATGAGGAGTTGACTTAGGAGTTCCTCAGCACACGAATTTGGATGCAATGAATACAAGGTGACCAAGATTGACTTTCAGATGTATGACAAAAGGTTCTCTGTCCTTGAATGATTTTAATAACATTTACAAGTTTACGCATGAAGGCGAGCGATGAGTTCCTTGAGATTTCGATGCGGTGAGATTCTGGAGAGCCATCACAGGGGAGGGCATCCTCAATTACAGGTTTGCCAAGAGCAGTTTGATACAGAACCCAGTCTTGTGCTTCACCAATCGTATCCTCTCAACACCATATGCAAGCGAGGAGATAGCAACGGTTCCCCCAATGCGATGAAGCTTTATCTACTGCATGCGATGGTCGAGGGGGTTGAAGTCAATATCACAGCCTTCGTCGCTAGGAATTTTGAGAGGCACTCTAAGAAGAAAAAGGGCAAGATCACAATCAGGGGACTTATTATTCCTATTGAAAAGCATTTAAGGATGCGGTTGGCCGACTCCAAGTTGATCAAGGTTAGTATCCACCTGGACCGTAGCATAGTGCTGAACATCAAGATTGCCTGCATCTAGAAGGGGGTTCCCATGTTTATATTCATGAATTAGTTGGAGAGGATACCATGAGATGAGCACATGAGGATCACAGTCTTTGATAGGGCCAACTAGCTTCTCTTCCCGCAGCTGTAGGAATCCTGAGCAGCCAGTTAGCCACCACCTCTATCGACTCCTCGACGATGGGCGAGAGCTTCTGATGCGGGACCTTTTGCTGAGAAGCTCGACAATGTACTACTTACTCTTTATCATACTCTGCACAATTCGATCTTTCAGGCATTCACACCACTTTGGAGGTGATTAGGGCAGAGCAACTACGCTAGTCAGCAGAGCAGCAACGTGGAGATGCGAGCTAGCTAGGACAACCAGTATGAGATAATGATGGAGAAGTGGGCTCACCAAGGTAGCATCGATGAGATGATTAGGCTCATGCAAATTATTACACCAGCGTGGGAAAATATGGAGGTTTCTTCACACTGCTGCTGCTGCCACCACCTACGGACTAGTCCAATTGTATTTTCTCTTTTGATTGCATTATGTTTCTTTTGTGTCTTTTGCATCATTGTATCATCTCCCTCGGTTTAGGCTTAAACACTGAGAAAAGTGTTCAGTTTAAGCTTGCGGGAGTTTTCATTTCACGCATATTTTGATTAGTATGCTGCATTTTCATGTTTGTAGTTCATTTTTTCATCTTTTGTATGCATTTGTCAGTTCATTCAGTCATAAGTTTGTATGCATCAATGTTTAGTGTTGAGAAAAATTTCTAAAAAATCCAAAAAGATGTCAGCTCCATCTACTAAACCTTGTTTAATTTTTTACTTTACTTAAGTATATATTCTAGAGCTATCTACCATTATCTATGAAATTCAAGAGTCATTCTTTTAAATGCAAAACACAAGTATGTATTGAATTCCTAAATTTTTTTTATAAGAGTTATGACTCCTTAGACTATAATTCTTGTTCAGTTTCATTGTACTCGAGCCTAGATTATTATAACTTTTTTATTGAATAAGTACCTTTTGGGATTATAGAAAATTTGTGAAAAATGCAAAATCCGAAAAAATATTTGTAAAAAGGTGAAAAACTTTGAATTTGAAAAAAAAATATGTGTAAAATAGGGGTTGAAGTAGTACCCAAGTGTTATTCGAAACCTGGCTGAGTTCGGGCAAGTAAGCTCGAGGGGTGCCTTAGCACCTCCTGCCCTAAGGCCGTTTGATCTAGGAGTCATTAATTGAAAGCCCACTACATGGACCACCTTGTGCATATTTTAGAAGCGCCTACATGTTATTTAAACTATCTAGTTCGACCTTTCAGAACCTAGAAATGTTCGGGCAAGTATACCAGTAGAGGACTCTTAAATTCTGGTGGCCTAAGGCCAACTGGTCTGGGATCCATCGGTTAAAAACCTGCTACATAGACTTTCTTGTGCCATCTAGATTGGAAATTAAAATGTGAAAACAAATTTACAAGTTATTTTTGATATTATTGTTTAATAGTATAAACTCAATTGATATTTTTGCCTTCAATAATAATTTTGTAGTTTGATAGACTCTTTCTGTTAGCTGTGAGAGAATTGTTTAAATTGCTTATAGATCAGAAACTCTATGAAACATGAAGATGGATGGAGGTGCATTGTTAATGAGGAGCAGGAGAGAGGTGGTGCAATAAAAATATTGGTCTACAGGATATATGCTATAATGGAAGATTCTTGAGTATTGCTTTGAATTTTTTTCTTGAGGAAAAATAAGACTTTAAGCTTGGGGGAGTTTGATGCATGCTAAATTAGTCATATTTTTCATAGCATTTTCAGCCTCATTTTCATGTTTTTCATCATCATATGCATATTTTTATCCTTCATTTCACTTTATCTCAATTTTCAGAGTCAGAGTCTTTATAATGTCCTATATTTGTGTGTCCAGGGCCTTCGGCAGTGCGATGGAGGAGGATCACAATTTTCAAGAGTGAAATCGGAGGCCAAACAAATAAAATACTATAAAAGTTCAGAAAGTCACGGCCATGAAAATCAGGCCAGTTCAGTCGTGAAGCACAAGTCATGACTGTGAGCATAAGATCAGATTTCACGGACCGTGAAAGCAGGCTCACGACATGAGTTGAAGGAAAGAAGGCATATGTATACGATCACAACCATGAATACTCATTCACGGCTGTGACATGGGAAAAGAAAAAGGTTGTTCGGTTGATATGATGCATCAAGTGCATAATATTAGATCTTCTCGAGTCGTATCTAACATTGTTTTAACGTCTTATTTTGTGCCAAGTTCCCATTTTATAGCAAGCATATTCTATCACGATTCAATTTTCGTCATTTTATACATTTAGAATCAAATGATGTTGCTTTATGCCTTATTTCAGGAACTTCGAAGAAGGGAGCTTTCACATCCTCGCTCAATTATGCGTCACGACCTTGCATAAAGAATCTTCTTACTACTAAACGCCAGAAAAGGAAAAAAAAAGAATATGTACAACTCATGATTGGCAAGGACGAACGGATTGGACAAAGGTGACACGTGTCAAATGAAGGCAAAGAGGATAAATAGGGCCAAACAAGGCAAAACAAAGCATCTTGGCATCATTGGAGATCATTCGAGGGGATACGATTCCATCCTCGACTGGTTGCATGGGAGAAGGACAAAGATGACGATCGCCATTGGAACACGAGTTCCAAACGAAGAACACAATAAACATCTTTGAACTTTATGCTTTCTATATCATGATGAACATGTTATGTAACTAAGTAGGATAACTTAGAGTTAGTATTAGGGGATGGTGAATTGGATTAATCTTTTTGTTTTGAACTTGTTGAACTATTTCAGTTTCCGTTCATGAACCCTTCATTTGATTTCTCTTTTGAATCAAATGTTTTGCAAGGAGTTTTTATTTATTGCGATCAGGCGCGGACTAGCGTTGGCCCGATCTTCTTTCTTTATTACGCTCTCTCCTCGTCGAACGATACGTCCTTAGTGGTCATGGTTTTTATACACCATTGAATGTGATTTGGGTTCATATTATCATCAGATGTTTTCACGTTCTTGCAACCATGAGGAATCGATCTTGCTATTCTTTCAAGTTTAGAGCAATTGGAGGACTAGTCATCCCATCTCATTCATACATAATCTAGTAATGCACTCCATCACATGTTCTATAGACTTGTAATGCATGGGTTTTATGCCTAAAGATCCTCAACCTAGTAGCAGTTATTGGACTCACTTAGATTAGATTTTGGGACTCTTTACCGTTCTCTACTGCATAGAAGCAGGAAGATCATGATTGAACTCCCTTTAAAAGGAATCTATGATTCCTCTCCTTGTCGGAGATTCAATTTAGTATATATAACCCTATATGTTAATGATAATCCGATCCAACATTTCCATCATAATACTAATTCTAAGATTCCTCACAGCCTTGCTGGTTTCGCTCGAACTTATTTTATGATTACTTGATTTTCATTTCTTAATATTAAAACCCCTAAAAATAGATACTTTAGATTCTTGTTTCATTACATCTTTATTATTTTTTTCTCTTAATATTTCGATTTACACAAGAATGATTCTTTCATGATTATTACTTTCGCTTCCTTATGGATTCAATACCTTAAATATTACCTTCGATCATTGTATATTTGTAGCATCGTTGTGTTGTCTAAGGATTTTTTTTAAAAATTGATTGTCTATTGTCATTCACTATCCTACATATACAACATCACAACCCTTTTTTGAATACTTGTATTTAAACATGATTTTTTTATTTATCTTTAGACACCGCACATCAAGTTTTTTGGTGCCGTTGTTGGTGATGCAATAGCCGATTTTTAGGAAATTTCTATTTGATTTTTGAATATCATCATTTTCATTGTTCATATCATCACTAACTGTTCCTAACTTGTGAATGTTATTTCCCTAACAATTACAATCCCTATTTTCTTTTCTTCTTTTGTTTTTTCTCTAAACTTTGCATGCTAAGATCTCAAGTTGTCGAAGAAGATTGCTATTACTCTGAGTTAGAAAGAGAGCTCAAGAGAAGAAGGAAACAACAAAGACTAAAATTTTTTGGGTTACCAGTCTCCGAATCAACTGAAACAAACAATATGAATTTTGGACCTATAATACCAGTCACATTGCAGCTAGAGTACAGAACTGATGCACCCTTAGGTGAGAATCCTGCCATGCATATTAGTTCAAGTATTCCAAAAACCTCTAGATCACAAGAAGACCAAGCCATCATGGAAGGAGAACTAGCAGCTCAAGGCCCCAGATGCTTAAAGGATACTTATTCACTTGTGGCCAACAAAGATAGAGTACCGAGAATTCCACCTATGGCAATGCAATTTTTCAGCTACAACCTGCCTTGGTGATAATGATCTAGCAAGACCAATTTTAAGGAGCAGCTACTGAAGACCCTGCTCAACACTTAGACAATTTCAAGAAAATCTATGACATTTTACAATTCAACAACATACCTGTTGAAGTCATTTACATGAGGGTTTTCCCTTTGTCAATGAGAGGGAAAACTAAATTGTGGTAGAGATCCTTGAAAGCCGAAGAAATGGCTAATTGGGACACATTAGTCCAGAACTTCTTAGCCGAGTTTTTCCCTCCATGCAAGACTGCACATTTTAGACATGAAATATACAACTTTAGCTAGCAAGATATGGAGAACTTGTATGAAGTCTGGCAAAGATTTCAGAATCTAATCTCATCTTGCCCACATCATGGATATGAAAGGTGATAGTTATTATATCACTTTGATTTAGGATTGAACTACCCTACTTCAATTGCACTAGATAATGTTGCAGGAGATGTCTTTGCCACAACCAACAAAGATGAAGTCTACAAGATCATTGAAAAGTTGGCAAGGAATCACCATTATCTCATACATGAATATTCTAGGAAGCCAACGAAGAAGAGATCATCTGATGAAGGAAAAGCCTTGTCATCCAAAGTAGAGGAAGCCATACAGAAGACTTTGGGAAAACTCAATCTTACATCCTAAGTCAATATGGTGCAGACCCTTAAACCTAAATGTGATGTCTACGGAAACCTATGCCATGCCACTAAAACCTGCAACCTATTGACCAAGTCAATGCCTTTGGGAACTTTGCCCCAAAAACCACTTTTTGAGAAGTACAACCCTAAGAACAAAAATCACTCATTCTTCTCTTATAGGAACAACCATTACCAAATTGCACCATCTCACAACCCAGCACCTCATAATCCAAACTGGCAGCCCAGAATCCTAACAAGACAACCTCAACAACTTTTGATGTCATCTGATCCAAACCTTAGAACACCCAAAATCCAAGTTGGAAGAAATGATACAATAGTTGATGAAGCAGCAAGAACAAATGAATAGCAAGATTGAATAGTTAGCTACACACAACAAGTTGTTAAAGAACCAGATAGCACTCCAAGCTAACACTGCAGCATCACGACCCCACACTTTACTAGGACAGCCAGAGCCTAAACCTAGAGAACAAGTCCAGGCTGTGACCCTAAGAAGTGGGAAGAACTTATCAGACAGAGAGCTAGCTGAAGAAACTACGCCTATGCTAGAACAGCTAGAGATTCAGCCGATTTATCCTACACCTAAAAGAGCTGATCAACTAGAGCCAGATATACCGAATTCAAGGTCGGCTCCAGTTGAGAAATTAGTTCAAGTTAAAATGTTAGTTCAGGTTGAGAATCCAGTCAGTTATCAGCAACCCTTTCAAAAGATTATGCCTTTTCCTCAAAGAATGCTAGCGGCTCATGATGAACAACAATTCAACAGATTTATTTAGTTGATGAAGAAGTTACAAAATATTCCTTTTATTGAAGTCATTCAGCAAATGTCATATTATACAAAATTCTTGAAGGATATTTTGACTAAGAAGAGAAGAATTGATATCAAAGAGATTGTATCATTGACCGAGAATGTTAGTGCAATTATTCTGAACAAGTTGCCACCTAAGTTGGAAGACCCTCGCAACTTTTCCATTCCTTGTGAAATTTGACATCTCCAAGTGAAAAGAGCACTATGTGATCTAAGAGCCAATGTGGGTGTCATACTCTTTCAATGTGTGACAAACTCAATGCAGGAAATCTTAAACCTACAAATATGATACTTCAACTAGCTTACAGATCCATTAAACACCCAAGAGGTATCCTTGAAGATGTACCAATCAGAGTTAGGAAATTTCTCATCCCAGTATATTTTGTTGTATTGGATATGGAGGCAGACTCTAATGCTTGGAAGACCATTCATTGTTGCTGTTGGTGTTGTCATTTATGTGAAAAATGGAAAACTGACATTTAAGATTGGAGAAGATACCATAGAATTCAATCTGACACAAAACTTGAGCAACCAATTGAAGATCTAACATATGAAGATTATGATCTGATTGAAGAAGTTGTACAAGAAGTTTATGTTGTGACTTATATGTGAAAATATGATCAGATTTGAGATATTACGAAGAATAGATATTGGCAGCTCAAGTTGATCAGCAGATACTGTCAGATTCAGAGAATTCTAAAATGGGTTGTGATACTAGTTATTAGTCACATTTGTCAAATTCAACTGTCAGGCCCCGCAAGTCAGTTTAGACAAACAGATAACCACTCCAACTGAATCAGCTCAGATTCCACCTACACCTTAAGTCGAGCTGAAGCCTCTTCTTTTGACACTAAGGTATGAATTCCTTGGACCTAGTTTTACTTATCCTATCATTATTAGCTCTTCCCTATCCATGGATCAACTCGAAAAGTTGTTGGTAGTAGTGAAAGTCACAAGAAAGCTATTGCATACTTGATTGATGACATCAAGGGAATCAATTCATCACTTTTCATTTACAAGATTCCACTTGAAGCATATCACAAACCAACCATTGAGGCACAAAGAAGACTCAATTAAAACCTCAAAGAAGTGGTCAAGAAGGAAGTTTTAAAGCTATTGAATGCTGGATTCATTTACTCAATTTGAGACAACAAGTGGGTCAGCCTAATTCATATAATCCCGAAGAAGGGAGGAATCACTATCATTAAGAATGAACAAGGAGAGATCATACACAGCCGAGTGACCCAGGTTGGAGAATAGTGTGTCGACTTTAGGAAATTGAATAAGTCGACAAGGAAAGATAATTTTCCATTGTCTTTCATTGATCAAATGTTGGAATGCTTAGAAAAACAAATACTTTTGTTATCTTGATGGATATTTAGGTTTTCTTCATATTCCAGTTTATCTAGCTGATCAAGAAGAAACAACTTTCACTTGTTCTTATGGAACATTTTGTGTATAGGCGAATGTCATTTGGATTGTGTAATGCACCCACCACTTTTAAGATATGTATGATGACAATCTTCTCAGATTTCATTGAAGACATAATGGAAGTGTTCATGGACGCCTTAGTTTATGGATCATCATTTTAAAATTGCCTACACAACCTCAAGAAAGCTCTGCAGAGATATGAAGAAGTCAACATTGTGTTGAATTGGGAGAAGTGTCATTTCATGGTCACACAAGGAGTTATACTTGGCCACATAGTTTCATAAAGAGGAATTAAAATTGACAAAGTGAAGATTGAAGTGATCGAGAAGCTACCACCACTAGTGGATGTAAAAGGAGTTCAAAGCTTTCTCGGCCATGTGGGTTTCTACTGAAGGTTCATAAAAGACTTTTCGAAGATTGCAAAGCCAATGACATATTTACTACACAAAGAAGCTGAATTCAACTTTGACAACAGAAGCCTTCAACAAAATCAAGATTGCACTCATGTCAGCTCCCATCCTACAACCACCAGACTGGAACCTACCATTCGAGATTATATGTGATGCTAGTGACTATGCAGTTGGAGCCGATTTGGTATAGAAGAAAGAAAAGTGCAGCACTGTGGTATATTATGCTAGCAGGACTCCAGAAACAGCTCAGCAAAATTACACCACAAAGAGAAATAAATGTTGGCTATGGATTATTCAATTGATAAGTTCAGACATTAACTTGTAGAATCCAAGGTGATAACTTATACAGACCATGTGGTTGTGAAGCATCTGATGGAGAAGAAGGACTCCAAATCCCGACTTATCGGATGGGTTCTTCAACTTCAGGAGTGATGCATGCAAATTTATAACATATTTTAGGACCTGCATTAGGCATAATTTTGAGTCATTTTCAGGTTGCATGCATCCATTTAGTTCTATTTTTGTTCATGTTGTTTCGAGTCATGGTTCTACTCTTGTTCATGTTAATTTTGCAGAAAATTGGTTAAGGAGAAGCTTTTAAGGGCTACAATCGACGAGAACAAGATTACAGGTTCATCACGTGTCGTGACAAGCCATCACGGGCCGTGATGAAGTAAAAAGGAGCAAATTCAGCCGTCACGATTCATTACATGCCATTACGACCTATCTCGAGGCCATTGAAAGTTTCAACTCGTTTGTCACGGGCCGTTATGGAGTATAACGGGCCGTAACACAGAAGGTGACGACCGCAACATGATATCACGACACTTGCCAAAGCGATGGCGAGCTACAACAGAATTGTTACGGCCGTGATGTTTCATCACGGGCCGTAAGTGGATGAAATCGCCTCGGGAAGCAGACATGCGCACGATTTATAGGTCGTGATATTTTTCACGGGCCGTAATGAGATCAGTGGTGCAGTCAAGTTTGATGTCACGAGCCGCAACTTAATATCACGACCTTCGCAGGAGCTCCAACACAGATCATTCCAATCGTCACGGGTCGTTATGAAGTCTTACGGGTCACAACGATATCCAGGATAGCAACAGTCGCCAACTTACGAGCCGTCATGCATGATCACAACCATTCCAGTGGGCAGCAGAACGGAAATTCAAGTGTTACGGGACATGACAACAGGTTATGGCTCCTAAGTTGATGATGACACCGAGAAGCCGCCCATCTGATCACAAATTACGGGCCATGAAGGATCATTACGGGTCGTGAGATATGAATATTAATAAGAAATTGTTTACTTACGGGTCGTTATGGAGTTTCACAGGCCATTACGATGCTACAGGATTTTAGTTTCAGAGTTCTATCACGAGATTTGACGACCAGGAAGAAGTGCAATTGATCTAAACCCTTGGAGGACTGATTAAGAGATATATTTAAGAGTTATAAGAGACTTCTATATGATTTTATCATGACCATTGGTGAAGAAAACATGATTGGATCCGAAGGTCATGACGAAACCCTAGTTTGGGAGCAGAGTATAAAAGGATATATTCAGAATATTGAGAGGAAGACTTGATGGAAATTAATTGAACATTTGGAGAAGAGAAGACGAAGGCTAGAGGCTGTTGGAGTAGAGGAAAGGACGGTGCATTCGCTGGAAGGCTGTTCAGCTTCGTCCTTCGTAGTTTCTATAATTTATTCTTTTCTGAGATGAACTTCATATGTTATTTAGTTATGAACGATTTTATTAGTGAGTAGTTCGTTTTAGGGAGTTTGTGAACCCTAATGTTGATTGGATGATCTTATAAATTATTCCTTTTTGAATATGTAAAAGGTTCTTAATGTTGTTTTTTCTTCTGAGATGGTTTAAATATCTTTTATTAACTGTTTATTGTAGAAGAGTTTTAAGATTTGATTTGTATGAAGAATTGATCCAGAAATATAAGTCTTACCATTGCATATCTTAATTTGAGTACTTGTTTAAGATTCAAATTTTGTGGCCTATTGGTGGGTCTTGATTAAGCAATCAATAGTTTAGGTTTGCAGCACGATATTGCATCTTATTTGAGGGTTTATATGAGGTGTATTCGTTTGAGCATCCTTAGTAATTATGAGATTAAGATAGGTGATTGCACCTGTTAAGGGGATCACACTTTTAGCATACCTAGTCCATCATTAGGAATAATTCGTGTTTAACTAAATCCAATCAACTTAGCGGTGAACAAATCCCTGCATTCTCCATATCTTGAATTCTCCTAGTCAATTATCACATCTATTCTTTTTTTAATTGTTCTCTTTAATTTCTATTTTGAAAATTTAAACAACATTTATTAAACTGATTCTTCCAATTCACCTTAGAATTAATTAAGACAAAACAACAATCCTCGTGGGAACAATATCCCTTCTCATCTTCTATATTACTTGTGCGCGATCAATATACTTGCTGGCTTTCTTTTGCACTCTGGATTTTACGCATCAAAGAGTTTGACCTAGAGATACAAGGCAAGAAGGGAGCTGAGAACCACGTAGTCGATCATCTATCCAGACTACTGAATCCATCGGAGGGTACTTCTATTCCATTAAATGAGAACTTCCCTTACGACTTCCTCTTTGCCATCGTCAATAGAAAGCCACCTTGTTATGCTGACATAGCAAATTTTCTAGCACATTAGCAAGCCTTTGGGAAAAGATACATTTCACAAGAGATGACTCAAAACGGAAGAAATAAGTTATTCAGTGAATTCAAACATTTCTATTGAGATGATCCTGCTTTTCAAAAGATGTTCAGATGGCCAATTCATGAGGTGTGTACCAGAGACAGAAACCCATAGAATCATAGAGGAGCGTCACAACTCAACATATGGGGGCCATGGAGGAATTCATCACAAAAATACCGCAAGCTGGATACTATTCACCTATTATGTTCCGTGATGTGAACACTTATGTGCGAGGTTGTGACAAATGTTAGAGAAAAGGAAATATTTCAAGAAGGAATGAGATGCCGCAAACTGGGATCCTAGAATTTGAACTCTTTGGCGTTTGGGGAATTGACCACACGGGACCATTCCCATCATCTAGAAGATTCAAGTATATACTTGCAGTTGTTGATTATATATCAAAGTGAATAGAAGCAATCCCAGCAATTCATTGCATTCTGCCTCAAAATTCATTGTGATGCTGCCTCAATTAGGAAACTGTTTGGGAAGATTATATTTCCACGATTTAGAGTCTCAAGGATAGATATCAGTGATGGAGGGAAGCATTTTGCAGAAAGACAATTTGAAAACATGTTGAGAAAGCAAGGAATCTATCATTGAGTGTGAACTGCATACCATCCAAAAACTATCAGACAAGTTGAAGTGTCTAATAGGCAAATCAAGGCAATATTGGAAAAGATTCTATCAAGGTCTAGAAAAGATTGGCCATCGAAGTTAGATAGAGCTTTGTGGGCCTATAGAACCTCCTACAAGATAGCCTTTGTAGTCACACCCTACCAGCTCGTATACGGGAAGTTATGCCACCTACTAGTTGAAATGGAATACAAGACGATCTGGGTTGTGAAACAACTGAACTTGGATCTGAAGAAGGCTAGAGACAACTGAAACTTACAACTTGCAGAACTTGAAGAACTGAAAATGCAAGCCTATGAGAATGCACGAATTCACAAGGAGCGAACTAAAGCTTGGAACGATAAGAGAATTCTGAATAAGTAAATTAAAGGAGTCCAAGTTCTTCTCTTTAATTCAAGGTTAAAGCTCTTTCTAGGGAATCTCAATTTATGATGGATCAGCCCATACACTGTTCACAAAATGTTCGATCACGGAGCAATCGAGTTACTTTCAGAAAGAGGAGATATCTTCAGGGTTAATGGACATCGACTGAAGTTATATCAACCTGGAGTAGAATTTTTGAGAAAGAAACAATCAAGTTAAGGGAAATTGAGAAACCTTGAACGCAAGGGAATGTCTAGGCAAGGACAGTAAACAATGACGCACACTGGAAGGCAACCCAGACTAACCATGTAATATTTTTTTGGTTCTTTGCCTACTATTATCTTAATTTCATGTCAACAAGTGGCCAGGACATGATCTAGTATGTGCAAGGTTGTGATTTAATTAGGAACCACATCAGCGTTGGGCGGGAGATTCTAATTTTCCTGCCAACAAAATACCGCCCAAAATTATCGCTCACCATTTAAGGAAACCGACTCACAACCTTTCTCTCTCATCCCACTATTTCATCCACAATCAACTCTTTGAAGTTAAGCCCTAACAGTTCATCGCCAATTACACCCACCACAATTGATCAACCGTTGGTGATGGTAGCTACAAGAGGACAGACAACAAGAAGAATGTGGCGACTAAAACCAATGGAAAGTAAGGGACATCTGTCGTTGATCCACTCATCGTCAACAAGGAAGTTTCGATCGAAGACCGTCCCATCATCAACTCTCAAGCACCTTTGCCTATGTTAGCCAAACCCGCACCCCATCTTATCCTCGAGGTACAACCACTACAAACAATTCTTCCGACCACCTCATCGGACAAGATGACGAATGCGAAGGTCACGACCAAGCAGCAACTATCAACGCCTTCACAACCACCATCGACATTGGTGACTACTAGAGTCCCAACATCAACCACATAAGAAGCACCACCATCTGTCCGACCTACATCACCCAAACAACAGGTGGCAATGCAGAAGAAACTGATAGCGAAGAAGGCGATTGGAGTGACCGCGACTAAGGTTAAATCCTTAAGTTCGAAGAAACGCCAACCACCTCTAGTCGTCCTTAAGCCAAGAGCGTCTACAACAGTACCGCATGCGACAAAGACCATAGTAGCCCCTACCGTAGCCAGATTAGAGAAGGAAAAAGTGCCACTAGTGAAGCCGCCACCTGCAAAGAAGCCAAGGAAGGCGCCGCCGTCCTGACTCGACGTCCGCCACCAACAACGAGGATGAGGAGCCCTTAGAAGTTCAAGCGCGAAAGAAGAAGAACCAATTGGACAAGTTTGGCAACCTATTGAAGCAAAACCGGCGACATCGAAGGAGCAGCCCATTCAAACTCAAAAATCAAAGAAACCAACTCCACGCAACTGCCCAAGAAGAAAGCTGCACCAACAAAAACCAAGAAGAAAGCTATACCATCACAACTCAAGAAGAAAAAACACTCACAACCCCCACTAGAAGAAGAAGAAGAAGAATAAGAAGAAGAAGAAGAANCTTTATTACTTGTTCGACTAGTGCACTTGCTAGCATTTTGAATTGCGTGTTCAGCATTTTTCGCATCAAGATGTTATGGATTTAGGCACTCTTTAGGCATTTAGGTTTAGAGAAGTTTAGGGTTTGGGCGCCCTTTATCGTTTAGGTGTTAAAAGATGTTTAGGGTTTAGGAAATCAATTGGAATTTATGTGTTTAGATATGTTTAGTTTTTTTTTGCTCTATTTAGTCCATAAGGGTTTTTAAAGTCTGGAAGCTTTTTAGGCATTAGGTGTTTACATCTGATTATTGTTTAGGCACTATTTAGGCTTCTAGAATTTTAGAAATGTTTATAGTTTAGACACTTTTTTTCCGTTTGGTGTTTACAAATGTTTATGATTTAGGTGGTGTTTATTTAGGGTTCAGGCTCCCTTTACGAGTAAAGGTGCTTGGAGGTGTTTAGGTTTTATGTGCTCTTTTGTCATTTTGGTGCGCTTATGATTTAAGTGTTCTTCATGTGTTTAGATGCTTTGAGATTTTTAAGGTATACTCGTTAGGCATTTAGGTGTTTAGAGATATTTTGGGCTTATACGCTAATTAGATTATTAAGGTATATCCATTAGGCATTTAGGTGTTTAGAGATATTTTGGGCTTATCTGCTACTTAGATTATTAGGTGCTTAGATATGTTTAGGGTTTTTGCATTTTTAGGCATTTTGTTGTTTAGAGATGTTCGAGGTTTATGTTTTTAAAGGTGTTTAGGATTTAGGGTTTACTCGTTCTTTAGACATTTAGGTGTTTGAAGAAGTTTAGGATTAAGCTATGCTTTTGGTTATAGAGTTGTTTACGGTAGGAGCAATATAGTAATTTTCAATTTAGATATTTTTTGGGTTTAGGTGCTCTTAGGTGTTTACATATGTTAAGATTTAACTTGTTGTTTAAACATTTAGGTGTTTAGAGTTGTTAGGATTTATGCGATCTTAAGTCGTTTGGGTGCTTAGAGATGTTTAGGGTTTAGGCGCTCTATAAGATTTTAGGTGTTTAGATATGTTAGGGTTTAGGTTTTCTTTTGGTACTTAGAGAAGCTTAGGATTTTGGTGCTCTTTGGACATTTAGGTGTTTAGGGATGCTTAGGATTTAGGCTTACTCTATGTATTTAGGTGTTTTGAGATGTTTAGGGTTTGGGGGCTATTTAATCATTTTAGTTTTTGGTATTTTTGGGGTTTAGAGACGCTTCAGGCATTTAGAATTGTTTAGGGTTTATGTGCTTTTTAAATGTTTAAAGATGTTTGAAATTTATGTGAAATTTAGGTGTTTAAAGATATTTAGGATTTAAGCACTCTTTAGGTGTTTATGAGTTTAGAGATGTTTATGGTTTCAGCGCTCTTTTGACATTTAGGTTTTTAGAGAAATTTATGATTTTGGCGCCCTTTAGTCATTTAGTTGTTAAATGATATTTAGGGTTTAGGAGATCCATATACATTTAGATGCTTAGAGATGTTTAGGGTTTTTGGGCTAGTTAATTAATTTGGTGTTTTGGTATGTTTAGGGTTTAGATGCTTTTTAGGAATTTATAATTGTTTAGGGTTATACAGGTCGTGATGATATCCAGGACAGCAGCAGTCGTCAACTTACGAGCCGTCACGCCTGATCACGGTCGTTCCAGTGGACAGCAGAGCGGAAATTCAAGTGTTACTGGCCGTTACAACTTGTAACGGGCCGTAAGCCGAGGATGACACCGAGAAGCCACCACCTGTTCATGACTTACGGGCCGTGAAGGACCGTTACGGGCCGTGAGGTATGGATACTGATCAGAATTTGTTTACTTACGGGTTGTTATGGTGTTTCACGGGCCGTTACGACTATACGGGATTTCGGTTTCGGAGTTCTATCACGAGATTTGACGGCCAGGAAGAAGTGCAATTGATCTAAACCCTTGGAGGACTGATTAAGATATATTTTTAAGAGTTATAAGAGACTTTTATATGAGTTTATCACGACCATTGGTGGAGAAGACGTGATTGGATCCGAAGGTCATGAGGAAACCCTAGTTTGGGGAGCAGAGTATAAAGGGATGTATTCAGAATATTGAGGGCGGATGGCAGAGAGAGAATTCAACCCTTGGAGAGGAGAAGATGAAGGCTAGAGGCTGCTGGATTGAAGAGAAGAACAGTGCATTCGTTGGAAGGCTATTCGACCTCATCTTTCGTAGTTTTTGTAATTTATTCTTTTTCTGAGATGAACTTCATATGTTATTTAGTTATGAACGATTTTATTAGTGAGTAGTTCGTTTTAGGGAGTTTGTGAACC
>LTAE01003657.1:0-31919 GCA_001647135.1 Pontederia paniculata
ATCTCTGGTCGACCGGTCAACCCCTGATCTCTTCTCATACACCTTCCTTCAACATAGGTCGATCACTCTATATTCATAGGACGACCGCTGCACACATATGCTTCTTCTGAGATGTCTTCCATGTGCATAGGTCGTCCATTCTTTTAGCTTCGGTCAACCTAACAACTTCTGAACTTGAGTCAACCTGTTAGAGAATTCAGCTCAACAAGTTCATCAGTACAAACTAAGTTCCCTTACAAATTTATGATCATCAAAACACTCTTGGGATCCTAGATTCAACAAACAAGATTATGTGTTGTAAGTGTTATGAACTCACATTTTTCGTAAAAAATAATAAGAATTTGGCCTTGTAAATATGAAGAAGAAGAAGAAGACTACTGACGATGGCCATCTTCCATCTACTAACATTGCAACTGCAACTGCAAGTATAATAATCCTGGCAAAGACTACTTCCATCTTTTGGAATTGGAAATCTCAAAAGGTCTCAAGGATTTCAAGCGTCAAATTCTTTCATCTCATTATGCTTTATGTGTGTTCCAGTTCAAGATGGGGATGTGTTGCTTTCACCACTAGAAGGAATCGGAGGAAATACACATCACGTCCGTGCTCCTGGTGGTCATCATGGGACGCGAGAACGACCACGTTTGTTAGACATGGGTTTTGTCCCAAGATCCCAGCAGACCAGACACAAGTAACGTCACCCTTCGGCACGAACTGTGCGAAGACAGCACCACTGCGCTGCCGCCAGCACTAGAGATTTGACATGGACCGCGTCGCCCCTTGACGCGGGTCGTGTCCATCAACCACGCCGCCATAAGTTGACAACTCCTAGAAAATGATTTGTGTGCTCTTCGAACACAGACCGTGTCCCCCAGACAATAATGAATCGTAAAGGATGGATTGCGTCAATCAAACATTGATCATGTCATCGTTCAGTTCATAGTTGAATCGGAAAATGCAGGCCCTTTTTCATAAACACAAGCCTTGCTACACCAACACATCTACGAAATTGGATTGAACGAATGACACAAACCGTGTTCACACTCAACAAGGCCCATATCGGGCTTGGAAACAGATTGTGTCCTATAGGACGTGGGCCATATTCCCCTGACCAAAAGATATTTTTTATTGAATTATTGATATTATATGATACGTTGATTGTTGCATGCAGTTAAACCTAGTTGTGCATGATAATAGAGTGTAAAAAGAATTACTGCATGTGATTGTATTGGATATGAAGTGAATGAATTGGTTCTCGGTGAATAGGACTCCTTCGAGGGTTATCATTAGACTCCTTCGAGAGTGATAGAACATTTTCAAAGGTTAACATTGGATTCCTTTAGGAGTGATAGAACTCCTTTAGGAATTAATATTGGACTCCTTTAAGGGTTAACTTAGGACTTCTTTGGAGGTTAACATTAAACTCCTTCGACGGTTAGCATAGGACTCCTTTAAGGGTTAACATTGGGCTCCTTCAGAAGTGATAGGACTCATTCAAAGGTTAACATTGGACTTCTTCAAGGGCGATAGGACTCCTTTAGAGGTTAACCATTTATATTGAGTATTGAACTTTAAACCTAACTAGCCTTCATGGGTGCTAGGGGTAAAACTAATGACCTTCATGATTAAAAAACTCGTTGATTGATTTATTATTTTAATTGAATAACTTGGAACAATAGTAAAATAAGAATTGATAATGGATCCTAAGTAAAATATTGAATTGAGCTTGAACCTACTAAATAGATAATATTGAACATTGTATATAACATGCAATGGGGGTTCTTGCAATTGAATAGATTACTAATATTGTTACAACAGAAAATGAGGCGATATAAAGGTGAAACGGGCATTGTATGGTATAAATTATTATATTGATGTTAATTGCTCTACATGTCATTACATATTTTTTTTATTATTTCTTTTACATATTGAGCTTTATAGCTCATGGAAGTATTGTCTTCTCTACTTTTGATTTTGCAGACGATGATTGCAATTGATAGATGCTGACATTAGTGACGCAGATATTCATGACATGACAACTTGCACATAATAGAAAGTCTAGTATGAATCAAATTAGTTTTACATAAATTATATTAGTTGTCTTTTTATGGAATAATGTAAAATGATGTAAATATATTGCTAAATTATTTTATTAAGTTTTATTTTAAATTTATTACTTTAGTATATTGCTGGTCAATTTTTTAATCAAAGTCAAATTAAAGTAGTATTATTATAGCGTTTTGAAGTTTGTATTCTGCTAAATAACAGGATATGAATTTGCGAGATGTTACAATATCTTTTCCAAAACTATATGCACGATATTAACAAATAACTGGCTCAAATTGTAAAATTATACAAAGAAAAAGGTTAATAGACATGATAAATCATTTTCACAAAATATATTTTCTGACTAAGATTTTGATAGATGATTTCTAAGTAGCAAGTTTGGAAATATCACATCACAAAGGTAAGGGACATTCAAAGAATCGTGCACTTAAAATCTTAATTATTTATTGTACTAAGTCTTGCCTTCTTCGTAAATTTAGAAATAGATTTATCCTATTTAAATAGAATATATCATATTTTTTATGTAAGGTAAATTCTTTAAATTTGAAATATACGATTAAAAATAAATAATATATTTAAGATTTATATTACTTATTTATTTTTTTAAATGCTGATCTCAAATTCAACGATTCATAAAATAGGACACAACTTCGTTAAATTTATTAAAAAAATAATCACATTTTGTTTGTAAATATATCTGAGTCTTTAAATTAAAGTAATTAGGATTTGATGTTATTTTTAATTCTTTAATTTTAAATCACGTAAACTAAGATGAAACTTGATAAATGCTCAGGCACAATCACTCCAATTTGAAAGCTTTATTATTATTATTATTATTATTATTATTATTATTATTATTATTATTATTATTATTATTATTATTATTATCTCGCAACAAGTGTAAAGTTACATTTGAACCAAATATTTTGTNTTATTATTATTATTATTATTATTATTATTATTATTATTATTATTATTATTATTATTATTATTATTATTATCTCGCAACAAGTGTAAAGTTACATTTGAACCAAATATTTTGTTAGTTACTGTACTTAAAGATTCATATCATACTCGTGCATTTCTTTTTACCATTAAAATTTTGCCAATCTCCTCGTACGAATTTACAAGGAATTTGGTCAGCTCAGCCTCACTATACGAAGAAAATTATTATTATTTTTAATTATTTAAATATTTTTTTTTGTCTCCAGCTACAGGCAATTAACAATTTTGTCGAGAGGCCTGTAGTTCCAGACAAAATTTAAATAATTAAAATAATAATAATAATTTTCTAATGTAGTGAGACTGAGCTGATAAAATCTCACACATAAAAATATTTTTATATGTATATTAATTTCTATTCATTGGTTGATTAAATTAATTCGAATTTTTTTGTGGGTGTTACTTTTTTTAGATGATAAAAAAATAAAAAAGAATTTGACCTTGTAAATATGACGATTCTCAGAAACAAATGATTTAAAAAAAAGAAAAAAAAATGAAGAGCGACGATGGCGACCTTCCATCTACTCATCACCACGCTGCAAGTGCAAGTATAATAAGCCCGGCAAAGACTAGTTCCATGGAAATCTCAGAAGGTCTCAAGGATTCATTCATCTCAGTCTGCCGTTTGTGTGTGTCTTCCAGTTCAAGATGGGGATGATGTGCTGCTTCCAACAGCATAAGGAACCGGAGCAAGTAGACATCGCCACCGTGCTCCTGGTGGTCATCATCGCATTGACGCTGATGGCCATCTTAAGCCCTCCCCCTCGCCGGAGGGTGATCGCCGTCTACCCCAAGTGCTGCTGAGGGCCTTACCAGAACAGCTGCCATCCATCTGCAGAAGCGGGCAACTCAGGAGCAGCAGCTGTACATCTGTGTTTAATTAATTGTCTCCTGATAGGAACTTGATCCTTTTAGGATGTATGTTGTTAAAACTTGGCAATCTCTTCTTCCTTGCTTCTTTTCTATCCTACATTTATTTAAACAAGCTTGTGCTGCCTTGTTAAGAATGTGCAGTTTATTTCTCTTGGATGTCTATATTGTTTTTTTTTTCTTTTTTTTTTTGTTTTTTTTGGGGCAGATAGAATCAAGGACTGAACCCAAAGAAAAATAAAACTTCAATGACCGTAATACACAAGTTAACAACTCTTAAGAGATGACAAGGTGTGAATTGTCAAAATGCAATAAAAGTTCCACAAAAAAAAATGATATATATTTGATTTCAGGACTATGAACAATAAATGAATATTTAGAAAAGATTGTTAACACCTTAATCTCTTATTACCTTCTTACAATGTTGCCATAATTAATTCCTTGTGATCTCACGATATATAAGACTCTTTTGATTCTTGTATTCAGGATTCTCAATTCTTAAACTGTCGTACTATCCTAATTAAGATTCTAATAATTGGATGCTTTGTTGACAAAAATATTATATATATAATATATATATATATATATTATGACATCTTTTTCGTCATAAATTGTAGTGTCCAGGAGACTACTAGCCTGTTCCTATTCTGAACTATGGACAAGGATTGAAGAGGTTAATACATACACCACCAATATTGCAGTCTTCCTAGTAAAAGTAACAGGTCCTTCAGTATTTTTATATAGTAAGAAGTCTGATTGACCAAATATTTTTATCATGATCAAGATTCCCTGTACAAAAAAAGAATTCTTGAGAAAACCGAAGACTTCAAAGAGGCATAAGGTAAAGGTGTTTACATTTTACTAACTCCATAAGAAGAAGACATACTGAGACTGCACACACTCCATGAATAGTTCAACACCGAAAACTGTCAACTTCCAACGGATATGAAATTACTAATTGTCTTCATATTCACTCTTGTGATTGCAATTTTGGCCAATTCCTTTTGCATGTATTCAACACAAATCATCAGGGCAAGCCTGGTCCTATTAACCACTTAATCAACAATAACAATCATAAAACTATGCATGATGCTCCTAATTGTATCTTGAATCAAAACCACATTAGCAGATTATGATGGCCTACATATATATGACTAGAACAAAACAGTTTTGCTGGAGTAATCAAAGCTGGATCATTTTTATTTATTACTGCATTCAGTGGAAAAAAAAGAAGGAAGTTTCAGAATCTGCAGCCCCTTGCAGAGGCCTATAGATTATTGGACTATTGAATTCCATCAAGTATATAATTAGGGGTTTTTTTTTCAAATCAAACCTGTTGGATAATATGAAGGCATATGTAGAGATATCCATCCATCTCAATGAAGGCTTAAAATAACAATTGATGCATATGGTTAGTCTTATGAAAAGAAAAAAAGGCTTGTTGACAAATCAATACACAGATAGAAGGGGATGTAGCTCAGCTGCAAAAATGAATTGTTTAAGACTCGGATGAAGTGTGAGGGACATTTACAATTAATGATAGATAATATAATACTTCAACAAAAAGCAGTCAAAGTAACCAATTTCTCCATTGTGTTGGAAGCAAGAAGGAAATTACTTTGATAAAGTAATGTAAATAAAAACGACTAGATGAACATATTATATTCGTATAAGTCATTATATTTGATTCATTGTTTACCTAACAAATGTTTATTGCAATTAAAATATCCTCCACGGGAATAAAAAAATCGGGTAAAAGAATCATCCTCGTGCAGTAAGTATTCTTACATACTCTTTATGGTTGTGTTTGGTTAGAAAATAAAAGATAGAATAAGATTTTGTTCCATCTTATTCTATCAAACACTTATAAAATTGACATGAGTAAAGTTGGTATTTAGAAAAAAATTGTTCCATCAAAAAGCAATTTTTTGAGACATAAAATTATTTTACCAATTTAATAAAATAGACTATTCTTCCTCATGTGAATAGGATATATTTCAGATTATCCTATTCACAAACCAAACAAGCCCTATATAAATAGTATTATACTTTTTATTGATAGATATCCTTACTTATTGTGCTGTACAATAGAAAGTGTGATAAACACTTTTCAACGTCTAACTTTTATTGATACATACTAAAATTGTTATGTTTGTTATGAAAAAGATAATTTTCCATGAGTTTTTTATTTATTAAACTATCAATTTTTTCAAAGTAAACCGTTAAACTTTAAATATTCTCACTTCACCTCAAATTGCTAATAGTGTTTTTTTTTATTATTTTATTTTTCACATTTATTAAACTACATTTATAAATCATAGGAAAATATAAAAAAATAGTAAAATATAGGGATAGTCCCGAGTGCCTTGTTCAATAGAGACGGGCTTCCATTGAAAGTCAACTTTATTTTATTATTATTTTCTTTTTTTATATATATTTTTATGTAAGAAGTAAAAAAGTATTTAATGAATATTTCAAATATATGATAATGGAAAAGTTAAAATTGTTAGCATATTTGATTAAAATGAAAATATTTGGAATATTTAGGGAAGTAAGCGGCTAGTATTAAAATTATGAATTAGTTTGGAAAAAATTAAACTTTAAGATTGACAAGCCAAAAAAATCTTTTTTGTTCATTTTATTCACTTTTATGTGTTTGGGGACACAAGAAAATTTGGTTTATCAGAAGAGGGGCGAGTCTCATTTATTTTTTCTAATTTTCTATTTTTAAATTAAATAGTCAAAATCAAATTAGGTTAAAAGAATAATAAATAAATAAATAAATTCTAGGTATTTGAATTAGGTGAAAGTGTTTGAAAAGTTGGAGGAGGTAAGTGAGTAATGTTAAAGTATAGATGATGATGATGATGATGATGATGATGATGATGATGATGATGATGATGATGATGATGATGATGATGATGATGATGATGATGATGATGATGATGATGATGATGATGATGATGATGATGATGGAAACCATTATTTAGCAATTTCATAATAACGCTCCTAAAAGTTGACCCGAAACAAGTCTTCATTATATGCATTTTTTTATCGTCTTTACTATTCGTGTCCCTATTCTTAATTATGTCGCATCTTAAATTTTTTTTTTCCGGTGAGGGGTACGTCACATCTTACACTTGACTCGATTCTTTCCGGTCATTCAATATCCAGGTCATTTCTTTTATATTTATCCAATTTTAACTTATTTTCGCGAATAAAAAACTTACAATTTTTATTTCTAAATGTTAGATTTGGCGTCTCAAATATTAATTCCTAAATTTTAGATTTGACGTCTCAAATATTTGCTCATCGATTTTTTTCCATTAAATTAAATGTTTATTAGTTTATAAAATAATCTTTTCGCTGCTTTTGCATCAAATATAATAAAAATATATTTTAAAAATATAGGAGGTGATCCCTCCTTCCTGCTTCCTCTAGCTTCGCCTCTCCCCAATTCCCATCATCTTTAGGCAACGCCGGGCATCCTTATCTAAAATATAGGATATTAAAAATATAATATAAACATATTTTTTTCAATACCTGAAAGCTTTAAAATACTTGTTAAATCGTTTAGTTTAATATGATATTGAAGTAAATTTGGAGGTTCCTTAGATCAAATGTTGGTGCAGTTTTTTTATTAATGAATTGGAATTGATCAAAGTTGTTAATAATATAAATATAAAAATTAAAATAATTTTAAAATTATTATTGTTAATTTAATTTAATATAATCGTAAGCTCAAATTTCGATAGAATTTATATTAAAAAAATAATTTTCTTTTTTAATGATCCATGTGCTGAATTGGAATAGACTAATATTGCTGTCTTTAATAATATAATATTGATAGCTTATCTAATTTAATAGAGACGACACCTCATTCTGACTTTAAATTTAAAAAAGTGCTAATATAGCACATGATAGGTTAATATGTTCAGTGTTTATAAATAACCCCCAATTTATTTTCTATTTATTTTCCAAAATTAGATTTGTGAGTTTCCCCGTTTAAACACGAAAAAAAATGCCTTTTGAATAGCCTTTTAAATAACATGCGACTGAAAGTAATTATAATGTTAAAAGAATATGAAATTATGATTTTCTATTAAAACCTTAAGAAATAAAACAAAATACAAATAATTATATATTCTAAAAGAAAGCTATCTTAGGTAGAAATGACAACATGATCTAAAAGAAAAGTTGAACTATAGAATTTAATACCCATAGTTATTTGATTATTTTATGACAGTAATAGAACTATCCATATGTTGCTTTATTTGTGACATGCATGCGACATCCATGTTGTTTGCTCACATGTATGCAAATGTTGCTTGTTGAATACTTTGTATACAAATTGGACAAAAGATTTGAATTTCAATTTCAACTTTTCAACTACTATATATATAACATAAAAAGTTGACAATAAAAAGTTGGCAATATAATCCATATCTATTATTTATTGTCTGCTTTTGTTCTCCTAATTAAATGTCAAACCAAAATTTCAAACTAATTTTAACAGCCTCGTTTAATTGTTTTATCTTGCATAAGTTTGAATTTTAAGTTCTCTGACATACAACAAAAACGGTACATTTTTTTTTTTTGGCATTAGGTTTATACCTCCTTTGTAACATTGAACTACATAATCAGATTATTTGTTGAGATTTGATACTCTTGTTCGATAATGAAAACATAGGAAAATTCAGACAGCAATTCTGAAACATGAGCAGCAAATATTTCAGCAATACAATCCGAAGGACACAAGGCCCTGACGGGCTTAAGCATCAACAATAATTGATGGGAAGATTCGAGAACAAGTAGAAGATCAAAGAGAGAAAACACAGGAAAAATAGAGAAAACACACAGATTTACCCATGTTCACCCTTTTGAGAGGGCTACGTCCTGCAAAGAGATTTCACTATATTCTTGTTTTTCGTTACAATCGCTCAACATCAAGTCTGAAATAAGAGCAATATATATATGAGTCCAAAACCCTAACAAATAGTAAATCTCTTAATCTCCACCATACGGGCCAAGCGGAACCCCCGTTGGGGGGCGGTGCCCCCCGAACCCTCCCTTTTCGCGCGTAGGGATTAGATGTCGTTGGGTAATACTCCAGTTCCCCTAAGCTCACGTGGACATACCCCGTGTGAAAAACAAGAGGCCCTGAAGTATTCGCCAACTCCAACAATAATTACATGTTATGTACGATATACACATATAATATACACATTATTTACCCCCTCTCTTAACTTTACTTATCAATTATCATCACATACATACATATTTATATGTACAAGAAGCACTCAGGATTTTGATGTACAAATGGAATACAAGACCGAGTTTTACTTCATAATGTGCATAATAAGACAGATCAAATATAAGATATGTACACACATTCACCTGGCACTTGTTGTGGCTGATGTGATGTGGACTCGTAAGACTTCATGAACTGCACCGCGATTGAGCAGACGCATGACATCGTCCTCCTTGCCCACGGCAAGATCGCCTAAAGACAATGTGCGAGAACGATGCTCATCAGGCAAGCGGAAGCCGTAGAACCATCTGCCAACCTTAAACCAGCTCACACACACTTGTCGCTCTGCTACATTGGAGTATCGAAGAACACTCATCAAGTCAGCAGGCTACATTACCATAACACAGGTCAATGCCAAACACAACTGGATACTCAAAATAGTAAAGACCACCATTTATTTCACAAGAAGCATGTTAAAACAATGGGTAATATTTCTTTAATTATATTCCTGACATAATGACAATAAGAGTATAACTCAATAAGCTTTACTATGACAAACAGTGATCATCAGCATGTAGCAAACTGCTAAAGGAACGTTGTTCAGTAAATATGAGCAGTGAAGCATAATTGCTTTCCAATGTTTCAGGTACAGTGAGTTTGTTTTGTTTTCGACCACCTTGTGAACTCTAATATAGGAAACTGCACTTGTAGTTTTAAATTAGAATCCAATTTCTACTTCTCGCATCACACGCAATTTAGGGCAGTTAGCACACATGAGAAATTGTTTTGAATATCCCTAAAAGTCTTAACAAAAGAGATAATCCATGCACCACGTCAGCATGAAGTTTGTTTTTGATTAGTCAAGAACTCGGACTTATATTTGATTCTCTTATCGCAAACAAAGACATACATACAATGGCTTTTGATGACTACTGGTCCTGCCTGCATAACTCTTGTGCACCTCCATGAAAGCAGTATTTGTTTACTTAGCACCGAACATCTCACTCTCATGACCTTGGTATATTTTGATGATCAAAGTTGACTGCTGCAATAAGTTTCTTGGTAAAAAATTCTATTCTTTTGTGAAGAAAGATCTTGTTAATTCAAATGAGTATGAGAAAGTTAACCAATTGCTGGATCCATCCAATGATGAGGAACCTGAGCAGTTGTACTTAGCACACTTTATTCTTACATCTGTGTTGATGAAATGACATGTATCATGCTATTCTATGTCATTATCAAATATGATGAAAAAAGTTGCAAACTCCTAAGGACAATTTCAATTCAAAATTTGATTTCTGCTTAAAGGATGAACCATATAAATGTACAGTTGGAACCTCACTCACAACTCTATCGTGATAAAAAAGTTCATTAAGTAAACACTCCTATGTATAAGCATGCTTTGTGAGTATCACTTAAGATGCCTATTCTAATAATATTTGGCAGGATGTTTTTCCTAGGGACGTTAGACAAATTATTTTAGTTCGTCCTAGGATCTATGATAGCGATTGTCTACAATGATAGTCCATATCTCACCTCCTCCAAGCATAAAAACAAGATCATTAGGCCCAGTCATTTGGGCGCCCTTCTGCAAAAGATGATAAGGGAATTTTCATCATGCATGACTGTCTCCGCATATGGTGACTAGAGAGATGAACTACTGACAGTTAGCGTATGGTGAAAACATAAAGTTTGGATGTTCCTCACACTAAGAATCCTTTCTCCACTATAAATAGGAATTTAAATCCTCATTCCAAGCAATATATTAATATTCATTGATAATTATTTCAATAATTTTTGTTTTTTCCAGTTAGAGTAGGTTATTAAAGTTAGGTTAGTAAATTAATTATCTATTAAATGACAAATGATTTTAAGTTCTTAGAAATTTGTGTTACTTTGTTTGAACTTTTCTGTTTGATTAATATTTTGCTATTTATAAAATAAATTTTCTCATAGCCCTGCCGTAGTGGGAATATCAGATGTGAAAAAATGGAAGTTTTCCTATGCCTTCTCTTGCTCCTTGCTTTTGTTCTTGTCTTGCTTTGTTTTAGTATTTCTCTCGATGTGGAGAAGGGATTTCAAGGTTGAGGTGTGCCATGGTGCGAAGTTAACCCATAAAGATATGGGTGCTGGTGTGATCTAAAACCATAAGTGATATAGGTTTCGGCGTGACCTTCAGTCATAAGTGAGATTTGTAACAGTACAATCACCATCACAAGTTCAATTGATGTAACCACAGGGTCACCAACAGATAACAATAGGGTGGTTTCGTCATACCAAGTTCAATTAAAGTCACCATCATCACTTGCCAGAGTAATTAGTGTAATGATTGACCATCAGCAAGTACGGCACCACTTTCAAAACTGGACAATGTAAACGGTGGTCCAACCCAGAAAAGAGATTGATTGGAATTACATGGTCGAAAACCCACAAGTGTGGTTAGGTCATAGCAATTGGTTTTCACCCAAGGAAATTGGTGTAGCAAGTCAAAAGACATTTCCCCAAGGATTAAGGTTTTTCTCAATTCTGAACCACTTTAAATGCTTTGATCTTGTGTATTTACTTTACTTGCTACTATATATACACATAAGAATCATATGTCAGTCCTTGAGGGTCCAGAAACAGATATACTTAACTCTCAAAAACACGATTAGATAGCATGTATCCTAGAAAAGTACAATTCAACCCACCCCATCCCTTTGGCTGTTCTCAACACTCATGATTCAATAGTTGGTTTCAAAGTCATGGATATTTATTAGAACATTTTCAGAATGATTTCACTTAATCATCTAGGCTTGTTAAATTGCTTAATGATCTCTTTCCAGAAAAATCAGACAAATCCTGCGAGGGTATATATTGGTATCAGGGTGCCCGATGGACATCCAACCAATAATCACTGAGGCTTGTTAAATGGCGTAATGCTTTAAATGCTAATTTCTGGCATGATTTTCCGTGTATCTAATCAACATTATATGGATAATCATGGAGTCATAACTTACTATAGGTATATGAAATCTCAGAACAAGAAATTTGAAGGAAAAGTGCCCAAGGCATTAAAAAGAATTGGAGGAAGATAGCACATATATTTAAAGAATTCTTACCTGTATATCCAGCTGAAACAAGCAATAATGAATTCCAATGAGATTCAATAGTACATCAAGCTTGTTTCCTAATAAGAATATTTGTACATCTTCAAAGCCAAGATCCATGGCCCTGAGATCATTAATTGCTTTTAAATAGTAACCAACTTCAAGAGATCCTTTCTGTGCCAACTGCTTCACGAACTCAATTATTGCAGAGATAGCAACGGCTATTTTCTGGTGTTTGCTAATGTAAACAAATCTTGGTTCCTGCAGAATAGAAGTGCTCATAACATAATTATTCAATCATAAAAGATTAACTCGTGCCAGTGAAAATAAAAGTACATATAACACAGAGAAATAAGACGTTCAGCTAATATTAGTGATAATATAAGCATCCAACATGAAAGATGATGCCCATGGGGATCAACAGTTTTAAGTTTTGCGAAAGTAATATTTTTTGACCGGTGTTTTGAGAAAGTAAATTAAATTGTTTTGTTTTTGGATGATTTGTATGGTTCAATCTTTACAACGTTGCAAACAGCTATTGAGGTAATCAACATGCTTAGTAACCAATGAAGCATCAGTCAATAGACAAATCAGTACTCTGAACCACATCTTCTTCTGATAAAGTAAACTTCCCTGTCACGTTCCTGTTATAAGAATTCACTAATCAAAATTTCATATTTGACCTACAAGATATGAAAATAAATTCAATCGTTTCTTGGTTCCTTCTTTCCTGTGCACAAAAAAGAAGGCAAAAATCTCCCCTTCCCTATTCTGCACCTTCTGTATCCTATCATACCAAATCAGCAAGAAAATTTGTTTCGTCGTCATGCCAGAGAAGCGTTTCTTCGAAGCGAAAACTAACTCGATGCACTTAAGAAGAAGAAGAAGAAGAAGAAGAAGAAGAAGAAGAAGAAGAAGAAGAAGAAGAAGAAGAAGAAGAAGAAGAAGAAGAAGAAGAAGAAGAAGAAGAAGAAGAAGAAGAAGAAGAAGAAGAAGAAGAAGAAGAAGAAGAAGAAGAAGAAGAAGAAGAAGAAGAAAAATCCATTCTTTTTAACCTGCTGGGGAGACGCCAAGAGGCCAGGATCATCCGAAGGCCAACGTCGCCTGTAGAGCGCGATCCAGACACAATCCGAGGCGCAGAGGTCTCGCCAGAACCGAGCACTGCATGCAAAAGAGCAAACATCTCTGGCCTTCTCTCATCCCCAATCATCAATCACCATGGGCGACCAGAAGGCACTTGAGCACGGGATCGAAGACAGGAGGAGGAAAGAAAATAGGGAGCAAGTAAGACACATACCTCAAGGAAGGAGACGATGTGGAGGGCGAGATCGTTGGGAAGGAGGAGAGGAGACTGCTCCATTTTTATGCTGCATGGACGCCAAGTCGTCGTCTTCTTCCTCTTCTTGTAGAACAACAACTATAAAATAAATAAAATATATTCAACAACTACTAAATGGTGTTTGATTAATTAAAGAAATTTTAATAACTCAAAGAATAAGGTTTATTATTATTAAATATTTTAGGTGTTTGGATGGAACATAAATAGTAAAGAAAGAGAGGGAGAAAGAACGAAGACAGGCTTTAGAGGGACAAAGATGTAGAAATATAGTTATTCCAGCCAAGTTGATTGAACAAATAATCAACAAAAATTTTTAAACTTATTTGTTCTTATTCAGTTGAAGAAAAAACTAATTAATACTTTTATTCACCTGAGCCTATTTTTTTTAATAAAATTTATTAAGTGTTATAATTTAAAGAAAAGTGAGAAAGACGACATCGAGAGTTCACTTGTCTAATTTTTTTTATGATGCCCCATATCTTATGGTATTCAAATCTGAAACATTAAGCTTGCCAAATGCAAATAAAAATTATCTTTTGAATAAACTTCACAGTCGAGAGATCTTCTTAATATAAGAGACATTTAATGGTAAATCAGGTGACCTAGTCAAAGATCTCCTTTTCTAACAGTTTGGTCCTAATCCGCTTCCACATTAGGTAGTCCTTACATGTTTATTCTACCTTTTCTCGTAATATAAACCTCCTACAGTAATTGGTTCAAATTGTAAATAATAATAATAATAATAATAATAATAATAATAATAATAATAATAATAATAATAATAATAATAATAATAATAATAATATAATCAATAAAAGAAAATATCAAAATAAGGATCCATTTATTTTAATAAAAGTATTTTCCAAAAAATAATTTTATTATTTTTTAGTGTTTGTTAACTAAAAAATGGTTGGTAAAAAATGATGTTTAGTTGAAAAAATATTAAAGCTAAATATTGAAAAAAAGAAATTGTTTTTTTTAAAACGTGAATTCAATTTTCTCACACAAAGTTATCTTTTTTTCTACACTTTCTAGATAATTTTCATTATATCTTCAAGATATATGTCAAATGCATAAAATGTATTTCTCCATAAATTCACTTTCGTAGAAACTCATTTTCTTAAAAAAATCATTTATTAAAAGCCTAAACGTAGTATCACACAACTTCACAATTTAGTCAATTCACAAGTGAAAATATAGAAATAAAAACATGAAGTAACAAAAAGAAATAGAAAAACAAATAGAATGTCGTCTCGGTTAATTTTTTTCTCATTATTACAAAAGTGTTGGATAGTATGTAATACTCCAAAGTTTTAATAATTTAAAAGATAAGATATAATTTGATTAGGTTTAGAAAAAAATAATAAAAATTAAGTTCAAATTGTTACATATCTTTCTAGTCAACTTTATATTCCTAATTCTATTCAATATAGCTGAGCAAAACTGGATTCGGGACTAGGTCACCCCAGAACCGATCTTGACCCAGTTTTGACTGAATCTTAAAAAATGAGCCCCCGCCCGATCTTGACTGGGTCAACTTTCTTGACTTACTGTGGCTAGTGAGCGCCATCCGAGGGTGTTCACGCGGCAGGATGACAACTCTGGTGGCATCATTATCGACTCCGGCTCACGGTGAGCCGCATGGTCTCGGGCCAAGCTTGCATTGCTTTGCTACTTCAGGAGGTACAGTTTGGCCCTGGAGAGACTGGACCTGTGTACGTGCTTCTTGATGATCAGGGGCGTGAGAAGGTTCCTCCCGCTGATGACGTTCCATTTCCAAGGGGCCAACTTGCAGGTTGTCGGCGCTCAAATGTTTTACGACATCCCGTGAGTGGGAGTGTTAAGTTGGACTTTGAAGTCGGACGAGTCCAAGACCGTGATGGGGGCGGCTCAACAAGCAACAATAGGTTCAACTTCGACCTTAGACAAAGGACGTTGTTGTTTGCTCTAGAGGATTGCACCCAGGAAGCAAGAAATTAGCTATAACTAGTCAAAGTCAAACATGAGGGATGCATGAATCAAAATGACCGACCTTTATTTGTTATAATAATTGGTTTAAAACAGTTATGAAGGCATGAAGAAGAGTTCATTGAGCGTATGAAATTTCACTCTGTCATTGTAATACCCGACCCATGTCAAAGGCCCAATGCGGGCCGTGTTCAGGGCCACGAGTTTGAACTCTTGAGTTGAAATTAAATAATAGAGTTTTATTCTTTAAAAATAGTTGAAGCTTTAGAAAACTCCTATTAATAAACCCTTATAAATAACGCATTCCACGTTCATCTAAAGTTATAATTATTATTTGCTACTAACGGATGGTATGCAGCTTGTGGCACACTCTAACATGCTTAGTGTTGATAACCAAAACTCCACCACAGAACTCAGCCTGTCTTTAGATCAGACACGACCGACATTCAGATCAGACACGACCATATCTATTGGGCCGAATGACTTTCACCATTTTCTTCTAAACCCTATATGATGAGTTGTACATGATTCCTTATTATTATAAAGACTAATATGAGAAAAGATAAGGGTTCAAGGATATTCTCAAAATAAATGTTGAGGTCGCCATGTATCGCGTTGTTGGGGATTATTGATGAACCATCACATGGCTAGAGTCAATAGTGTAGCTCCAGCATGGCTACTTGGTCTCGTTATTAAGCAATTTTCTCCCCATTGTACAACAAAGAGGATTTTCGAGCATCTTTTCTCTTGTGGACCCCTCTCGTGATTTGCCATCACTGAACATAGTATTGGCGAACCTCTAAAGAGCTTATGAGCCGTTTCAAAGTCACGCCAAATCCTTCCCAAAGTCATCTCAAAGTTACTAAGGGGATAAGACAAAGATAATAATATAATCCACATGGATCAATACTCTGGATCATATCATTGATCCAGAGTATTGATCCACAACATTGCATAGAAAGAAACCAGAGCATTGCATAGTATTTTATGGAAAGAAAACAAAGTATTGACATGGGATATTGCATTGTATTACATTGATGATTTAGGATTGAATTCTTTGTTATGCTTTATAATAATGTCTTAGCCTAATTCTTATGTTTTGTTATATCATGAAAGTTATATCTATTGTTTCCTTATAAATTATATTTTATAGCTCATGGGAGAATTATCTCCTCTATATTGGATTCTACAGGTATGATGGCCGGTCGCGTATGCGGTGACTAGTGTATTATATCATGAAAGTTATATCTATTGTTTCCTTATAAATTATATTTTATAGCTCATGGGAGAATTATCTCCTCTATATTGGATTCTACAGGTATGATGGCCGGTGGCGTATGCGGTGACTAGTGTTTGTGATGGATTTAGTTTGCACATGTATAATGGTCCTTGGTCTAGTTGTGTCTTCTAGTTTAAAATCTACTAAGTTAAAGTCCTTGAAGAATTATGTTTAGTCAAGATTCATTTTTGAAGACATTGAGTATTTACTTTTGATTAAGACTTCCACATGTTTATAAATTTATATTTTGTTGACTAATCAAATAGTTAATCATATAGTCATAGTATAACATAAATGTGAAGTCTCGAGGTAAGCATTATGTCACAGGGGTTTGATTTTGGGGATGTTACATTTTGTAAAGAATACACAAGTGAAATCATTACACCCAAAAAATAAAATACACAAGCGCAATTACAAGCCATGCCTAAAAGTTCAACATATTTTATAGGTTGTACGCAAGTGTACAATTCATGTAAGAAAAAATCACAACCAAATATATAGCTATATTCTGTCGTTAACATTGGTTAAATTATCCACAACTGATTCAACTGGTTAGCCGTTGGAGACATAATCAACTTTGAATCCTGCGTATCTACACTTGAGAATTAATTGATTAGGGTCGCTCCAATTCATGGCAGTTGATGATTTTCATGGAAGAAAAGATCACTGGGACGATCTCTTTCCTCCATCGATTCCTATGGCGGTCACCACATAAGCTCATTGGGGTTAATGTACGAGTCATCAACAACCAAAGCATACACAGATGTAATAGCAGTTGTAGCATTCAAGTTTTCGCCGTCATGGTCAAGAGTATCCCATGGATCTGTGGCTGTAGAGGCCAAGGACATCACTTGGTGTATGGAACTGATTACATCCTGTCCATCATCAAAAAGAGTGTATGTCATGAGGGATTAAGATGAACCACATGTCTACGACTCCGAGCCCATTACCCCTAGCGAAACCTACTGAAAGTATTATGAAGTCTAATAGATAGATAGATGGTACTACTGAATTCGATGACGAATTAATCTTTAAGAAGGTTATTGTGTAATACCTAACAATTTTGGATAATTTAAAATAAATAAGAAAGGAGAATAAGGATAAAAAGGGGCCAACACGGACCATCTCCAGTCCGGACACGGGCCGTGTTGCATGTTTAAAATGAAACATAGGCGAATTAGAAAAGGAACAACTCAACACAAGTTGTGTCCATGTAGGACACGGGTCGTGTTGGCGAAAAGTGAAACATGTCCAAATAGGACACGAACCACATTTCAATAAGGGATAAAATTAAACACAACACATGTCGTGTTCAAGAGGAACACATGTCGTGTTGTGCACTTTGGAAACATATACAACTTGGAGATTAATTGATAATATGTTACTGATTTGGGGGATAGAATATAATAGTATTTGATCCAGGATAAAGTAAAAGATTAAGGGGCAATGAGAGTTGACTTGGGTTAGACCTTAGAGGGACCCTTATAAAACAAGGGTAAGAGGAAAGGGGGCCTCATTGTTTTCTCTCTCCCAAGTCTAAAGCACCAGAAGCTTTTTCTCTCTATCTCTCTCCTAGTGGAGAAGACCATACCATGAAGGAGAAACAAGGACTAGGGAACGACGAACAAGGAAACAGAGTTAACGACCAACGACCTACATGTATGTAGTTAGGAAGATCAACCTAGGGAATTTCATATGAAAATGATAGATTAAGAGACATACTTGAAAGGTAATAATAATTATGTTTTATATAAATTATTGTTCGTTGTCGACACCGTAGGACACCTACCACATTCGGCAAATTCAGAGGCGATCGCACCCCATGCACGGGTCATTTTCTCCCTTGACGGAAATGGAGTGAGGAAATGGGTGTCATCGCTTCTTGACGCGGGCCATGTTCCTCGACATCACCTGAAACGAGAAAACTGATCAGATCAAAGACCGTGATCACCATGGAAACGGGTCACGTGCTTCCCGGAAATGGGTCATGTTCTCCGGAATGACGACGGCACACACAAACCCAAACCCTTGAAATATGTTGCATCACCTCGACGCAGACTATGTCCCATGATTTATTGGAAAGGCAGATCAACAAACGAAGATGGCCAACTCGGACCATGTTGCCTCCAAACTCGGGTCATGTCCTAGTGAGCATGGGTCCGGTCAACCTAAACCCAAATTGCATCCTATTGATGTGACAAGGAAAGATGGAAACGAACCATGTTTTTTAATGACGTGGGTCGTGTTCCAACATCAAACAGAGGCTTGATATAATCTCCTACTTTTGATAGGAGAGTTTGACTTGGGAGAATTGTTTCATGCTATTGATCATGTAAGCGATGAATGCAACTGATAGGTGGTGGTACTGGTGATGCAGACATTCGTAATATGATGACTTTCACATGATGAGTCTAGCTTGAGTCCAACATTTGTCAAATTAGTCTTTACCAAGTCTTATTAGTTCTATCCTTTTTTATCTTGAACAATGTAATACATTATTTTATTTTTGGATAGTATTATTTAAAAGAGTTTTATTTTAATGTTAATGCTTTTGCACCATGTGTTTATAATGTTTGACTAAACTTTTGGTTAAATGTAAAGTCAAAGAATAAGGTTGTAGCGTCTCCAAGTCTGTATTCTGTCACGTGGCGGAGTGTGGATTTGGGAGTGTTACACAAATAATTTTATATCTTGTAACAAATTAAAATGATAACCGTCCAAATCACGCCCCACCCGTTACACTCCCAAATTTGGCCTTGCCAATAGTAAGAAATAAGAGTAAAATTGTTTTCCTAACTTAATAAATTATGTTACAATAAAAGGCCCATCACCCGATGGATATCAAAATTTCCATCCTCAACTAAAGTTTCTTTTTTTAAAAAAAAAGTAAGAACATGTTTCACAACTCAACATCGGGGTGGAACACAAAAGAGGAAAGGTTGAGAACTCAAAGAAAGTCTTAATCAACAAAAAAGTGTGCACGGGAGATCATTTTTAATGTTCCTCATATGTATTAGGGCTATTAGCAAACATATTGTTGAACTTTCAATCATAAGAAAAGAAGCCTAACTTCCAAATTCACCAAAAAGTTGGAACTTAATAGCACACATATCACCAAAAAAATTATAATTCCGACTCAAATAGAATAGACCGCGAAATAGTCCTCAACGAGATACCCATATGCGAGGGCGTCTTTAATTGCAGAGCATGTTACAAACTTGAGAACAAATGGATTTTCAACTGAGTTAGCATTCAAGGCATTGTCAATAGAAATAGAAATAGTCGTATAGGTTAACTCAAAGTGACAAATTTTATTGTAATACTTGACCTGTGTCAAAGGCCCAACGCGGGCCATGTTCAGGGCCACGAGTTTGGACTTTGAGTTGAAATTAAATAATAGAGTTTTATTCTTTAAAATTAGTTGAAGGTTTAGTAAACCCTTATTAATAAACCCCTATAAATTGACCCTTTAGAATTAGTTCCCTGTCGTGACCATCGAACGCATTCCACGTTCATCTAAAGTTATAATTATTATTTGCTACGAATGCATGGTACGTGTCTTGTGTCATGTAGGATCTAGAATGGCACCAAGAGGGGGGGGGGTGAATTGGTATATTAAAACTTTTACGATCTTTGCTCTAATCTCTTAGTTCTATGTCAGCGGAAGCAAACATATACAAATGTGAATGAAAGAGAGAAGAGAGTAAAGGAAGCAAACACAAAACAAACACAAAGTTTGTTATCGAGGTTCGGCCGAACTCCTGGCCTACGTCCCCGCTCCGATCTTCTCCACGAGATCTTAGGAGTTCACTATGCCCTTCTTCAAGGACGAAGACTCCCTACAAATCTCCTTTCTTTGTACTGAGGACAAGGAGAACAACCTCTTACAATGTAATCGCTCAAGCTCTCTTGGACCCTTCTCACAAGGGGAACTAAGGCTCTCGTTCTAGCACTCTTAGTGAATTCAAAATGGCCAAAGTTAGCCTCCCAAGACTCTTGAGATTACATTTATACTCTGCACTACGACCTAATTCTCTCTCTCAGAAAACTAGCCGTTAATGCAAGTACAGTACCTTCACCTACTCCTCCGGTCGACCTCTGCTCCAGCTTCGGTTGACCGCTCCTTCGGTGAAGTCCCCACTTGAACTGCTGCCAGATGCTTCGGTCGTCCACCGCTCGCCTCCGGTCGTCCGCAGCTTCAAGTGTCCGAAGTCTTTCCCTCAGTCAAGAATCCTCGGTCGTCCGCCACCTCCTGTGGCCGACCGATCTTGACCTGAGTCCTCCTCTTCAACTGAGCCGGTCGTCCGCTGAACACCTTCAGCCTCCTGGACGTCCGCTTCTCCAGCTTGAAGAGGTCGGTCAAGCTCCACCGGTCGCCCGCGCTTCGTCTTCGGTCGACCGATCTTGACCTCCATCAGCTTCCACTCCTCTATGGTCGCCCGCTGAACTCCTTCAGCATCCTGGACGCCCCACCTCTGAGTGAAGCTGACCGTCAAGCTCCAACGGTCGTCCGCCACCACCTGTGGCCGACCGTCCTTGACATGTCCGCCAAGCCTCCTGGTCGTCCGTCACCTATGGCCGACCGCTTGTCCTCCTGGACCGTCTTCCAGCTGCACCGGTCGTCCGCTGCCTTCAGCATCCTGGGCACCTCCGTCTCGCAAGATGTCCGCCAAGCCTCCTGGTCGTCCGCCACCTCCTGTGGCCGACCGCTTGACATCCTGGACCATCCTCGACAACCCTGGTCGCCCGCTGAACTCCGCAGCCTCCTGGACACCACCTGCACTGAAGACTCCTGACAAGCTTACCGGTCGTCCGCCATCTCCTGTGACCGACCGCTTGGCTGCCGTTCCCGTATCTTCAAACGCTCTGGACGTCCGCTGTCTTCCACAGCATCCCGGACGCCCACTCCTGGCTTTGAAGATCCCTCAGGATCCATGGTCGCCCGTGGCACCTACGTTCGACCACCCTGGACATGCACTTCCCTCTTCAGCTTCCCCTGGTCGTCCGCTGTCTTCACTACAGCATCCCGGACGTCCACTCTCCCAGGAACTGAAGACCGAGATCCTTCGGTCGCCCGCTGCACCCCACGGTCGACCGACTCGGGTCCGTGTCAGCACCTGACACCTGCGGTCCAACTCTGACTCCTCCGAGCTCTGGATGGCTGCCGCTGCGGTCCAACTCGACTCCTCCGAGCCCTGGATGGCTGCCGCTCCTGTGGAACATTTCCGGACGCCCGCTCTTCCACCTGAGTCCCTCGGACGCCCGCTGTCACCACCTGCCAGTACCTTGGTCGCCCACTCATTCCCATGAGATCTCCGGACGCTCCTCCCAAGGCTTCCTCTGACAGGTACTGGTCGTCCGCAGATTCCCTCCTGGAACCTCGGACGCCCGCTGTCTGCACCAGACAGCCTCTGGACGCCCACTGACCACCTGTCAGTATCCTCGGACGCCCAAACACCTTTCCGCTGTCAGATCACCTGGTCGACCGCTTTGTCCTCTCCTGACTCCGGACGACCTCTGACAGACTTCACCGGTCGCCCGCCAATCCTGCGGTCGACCTCTCCAGCCTCCTCGGCTCCCATCAGCTAACAGACACCTGGTCGCCCGCTTGTCTACACCACAAGCCTCCGGACGTCCTCTGTCTTCGCCTGATGTTCACTGGTCGCCCGCTCTCAACCTGCGGTCGACCACTCTTCCACTGCCCTCTGCTCCGGGCGTCCACTGTCTCCACCTGAGCCCTCTGGACGTCCGCTCTTCAGCCTGGCAGTGCTCCGGTCGTCCGCTGTCTCCTCCTGAGCCCTCCGGACGACCGATCCCCAAATGTGTCGGAAGATGTGTTCTTGGGGTCGCCCATTCTTCAATCATCGGGCGTCCTCCTCCTTGAAGCCTTTTCCTCCGGTCGTCCTTTCTTTAACTTTGATCGACCGGTGTTCTCCTTGACTGCCCTCCACAGTCCATCAATGTCGGTCGCTCTCTCCTCAGCTCTGGTCGACCGATCTTCTTGTTGACTGCCCCCACAGTCTAATACAGGTCGCCCTCTTTATGTTTTGGGTCGACCGTATATGCCTCCTCCTCCATATACACTGCTGTTTATATGACCTCCTCCTCCTTCAACTGGTCGACCGCTTATATCCTTAGGACGCCCACTGCACACATATGGTTCTTCATGATATGTATTACATGTGCAGTGGTCGTCCATTCCTTTAGCTCAGGTCGACCGCTGTACTGAACTTGTCTATGTCCTATTACAGAAATCAGCTCAAACAAGTTCATTAGTACAGACTGAGTTCACTTACAAATTTGTGATCATTCAAAACAATCTCGGGATCCTAGATTCAAAATATTTTTCGCCGTTGTCGATCTTTTTCTCCACTCCTTTGAACTCCTGCAAACAAAAAAAAAATCATTAACAAATATTAAGATATTATCATATATATATTGAATAAAATTTTATGAACTTGTATCATGCATCACAAATTAATTGTCAAACATCACAATTTAATACAGTAGGAGGTGAATCATGTGCTAAGGAGATGTTGTTGTTTGTTTACTTCATCTCCTTAACTCTATAATTGTATAATTGTGAACGCAAACAATGTTGGGTTACATACATAAAACTTTTTGTATGACCTCTTCAGCTAGTCCAGGCTCAAACTTATGATTCTTCTGAAATAAGAAAACAAACATCATTTAGTTTTAAAATATATATGAAGTAACTACAAATAAATTAACTTTTTCTTACGAAAAAGTGATCAAGCATTCGTTCTTTAACATCCTTTGGAATCTTGTGCCATGTTGGTGCATTCGGCGGCAAACTCGAAATCACAAGTACGCTAATATATCGTACAACAATATATGGTGTAAAGGCAATTCTACACATTTAACAATGTATAATGATAATTAGTAGAAACATTAATTGAAAATTAAAATTACAATTTACATACAATTTTTTTAGGTCATTGACCCCAACAAATCCAATATATATTGGTCCAACTTCGAGGTTCTCTCGACCAACTACCATGCCTGGTTGAGAAGAGTGCACGATCTCATGTGCTGCTCCAGCTTGGGCTTAAAAAAATGAAGTTAAAAAATAGCTATTAAATCATAATAAATATTCTCAAAATTTAATAATTACCTTCAACGGGTGATCCTGCAACATTGTGTCTTGAAGGAGGAGTTGCTATATCTGCAATGGGTGCATAGGGATATTAACTGATGATGACGCAGGAGAAGAACGTCTCGACCCTAAGCTAGATGCACGACGTCCTCTCCCTCGAAGATCCATAACTGTTTATCCATACAAACAGAAAGATAATTAGTTAAAGAAAATATATCACCCTAAAATATAAAATATAAGGAATTCACATAATTTACCTAATTATAAAATGTAACATTCCAAAAAAAGTTATTACTCGTTTGAAAAGAATTCAAATTCTTCCTCGTCATTTATGTCCTCATCGCAACTATCATTGCTATCATCGTCATTGATGAATTGATCATCTTTTACTTCTAATGCATGACATATCTCATTTACATTCTCCTCATCCGTATGAGCATTTGCATCAAATAATTCAATTATATCTTCACCCTCCACCTCATCTGTTATACCAATTACTGGATCCTCTTGGTAGTAATCATCATTAAGTATCTCACTTGTATCACCATCACTAGACATTTTTTTTCCTCCATGATGAGTCTACTTCTTACCTTACATGTTGCCCACCATTCATCCTTACTGTTTTTTGAAGGATAACCCATATAATAAATTTGTTGTGCTTGTTCTGCTAATACAAAAGGATCGTAACTCTGAAGTCTTGATCGTTGTTTAATTTCAATCAATTTAAACTTTGGATCAACCTTGACTCCTTGTTATGAATTGAACCAATGGCATCATAACACAACTACCTTATTCTCTTTACCTAAGTACGTAAACTCTAGTATCTCCTCAATGAAACCATAATAGTCCATGTCATTATCTCCATACAAGCTTTCAAGAACACAAATGCCACTATTCGTGGTGGTTTTGTGTCGGCCATACTCATACATTTGAAATCTATAACCATTGACAATTATACTATTATATGTTGTCACTTTTAAATGGTCCATAACTAATGTCTCGAATCAATGGACCTTTTACCAACCAATTCCTCACTTGATGCGTAAGCCAAAAGAGATTTATTCATCTCGGATTTGCAAGAGATGATTGTTTGTGACACTAGGATTTTGACATATTTAAAGTCCTCAAATTTTTTAAATGCACAAATCCAAAACAGTTATAGTATGAAATAAGTATTAAAAAAATCTAAATGTGCAAGAATATCTTAAGTGATCCTTACTCAATATATGTGAACACCTCATGACAATTTACGAGAAAATATTTCTCCATGAGTGTAAGATCATTGTCGTTCAACATAATGTTACGTCCTTTTTCGATAAGACGGAATGGATATTTGAATATGGACAAGCATTCCTTATTTAGTTCCACTCCATCATTATCATTTCTAGGAACTTGAATTTGTCTTGTTTGAATATCAGACTCAAAGTATAATGAAGTGAAATTACATACTTCCTCTATGAAATATGCCTCACATATTGAGTCATCGATCCTTGCTTTATTTTTAGCCTTTTCTTCAAGTACAACATGGGTACATCCATCGATATTGTACAGGACCCGCAACCTTCGCTTAGTATAGTAGATGCATGACTAAATGCTTCATCACATCAAAGAATGAAGGCGGAAAAAAATTTCTCTGTCTTGTATAAAGATATCAAAAATGAAGATTCTAAACGTGACATGCCCTCTTTTCGAATGGTAGAGGTGCACAACTCTTTAAAAAATATACTGAATTCGGTTATAGTCTCCCAAACAACCTTGGGCAAAAACTCCTTGAAGGCCAAATGAAGTAACCATTGCATGAAAATGTGACAATCATGACTCTTCATTCCATGTATCTTTCCATTTTCAAGATTGAAACATCGAGATATGTTTGGTGCATACCGATCAGGAAATTTTAATTGTTTTACCCATAGAAACACAATATTTTGTTGTTTGGAATTCAACACATAAGTTGCTTTTGGCTTGATGCACTTTCCATTTGTAGGTGAATCAAATTTAGCTCTGGACGTCTACATATTACATTCATGTCATCTCGAGAATTCAAATTGTCCTTCATTGCCAGTTCATGAACCTTGATTACTAGTATCGCAAAAGCTGCCAATACATATTACTCACATACATGGACGAGGGGGAAGGAAGGAGGGAGGGATAGAGAGAGTTGATGCCTTTCCATCGCTCTCTCTCTGAAACCTTTTTACAACAAAATAGGAGAGAGAGAGAGAGAGAGAGTATCGGTACCGATGGCGGCGGCGAAGGAATGACGACTGCCAACAAAGTGGCGGGCAAACGGACGATGGTAGGGCGAAATAAAGAGAGAAAATAAAAATCTAGGGCAAACTAACCAAGAGGAGAGAAATAAATTGGTGATCTCGAATCAGCGCTCGTATTCAATATTGTAAAATTTAACAAACATGTTAAGACATACGAATTTGTGTCTTGCTGGTTAGCATGATTTGTTTTAGGCTAAATGGTCCAAGGTTCAATTCTCCATTTGTCACTATTTTTCCCTGTTTTAAATATTTAGTTATATTATTATTTAACACATTTCTCCCTCTTACTAATATTTAAAGTTATTTTTATTTTGTCATAATTATTTATATGTTTAATATTGTTTAATCACCATCAATTTTTTCACCTTTTTTTAATAATTAAATGTGACTATTTAAAACTTAAATAGATTATTTGTACATAATACTATATTTATTATTTTCTTTGTAATTATTTTAGGACTATAATAGTTTTATTTATTTTATTTAATTTTTTATAGTTTAACTTTTTTAATATGTATACATAAGTTTTCAAGTTTTTTAAATATTTAATTATGTGATTATTTTATTTACATATTTTTTATCTCTTACTAACATATAAAATATTTTTTGTCATGATTAATTATAATGATTTAATCTTTTTTAAATCATCACCAATTTTAACACTTCTTTAAATATTTAATTATGTGACTATTTAAAAGTTATATGTATTTGTACATAATACTATATTTATTATTTTATATGTAATTATTTTAATGTATTTTTCATAATTTAACTTTTTGAATGTATCCACAACAAAATTTTCCACTTAACACTATTTTTTTCATCTTTAAATATTTAATTATATGATTATTTAACACATTTCTACCTCTTATTAATATTTAAATTTATTTTATTTTTTCATAATTATTTATAATGTTTAGTATTTTTTAATCACAATTAATTTTCACTTTTTTAGCAATTAAATGTGACTGTTTAAAACTTAAATAGAATATTTGTGCATAACACTATATTTATTATTTTCTATGTAATTATTTTAGGTCAATAATAGTTTTATCTATTTTATTCAATGCATTTTCATGATTTATCTTTTTGAATATGTATCCATATATCTCATAATGTAAGTGATGAAATGTGAAAATAGGTTATAATTTAAGGGAGGAAAATAAAATTAAACCTATAAATATAAAATAGCTTATTCTAATAAAAAGTTTTTGTAACACATTGATTATTTCAAGTGATAAACTTATTTTTTCATGATGATGACATTGAGTGATTGTTTACAACATCATTTGCTACGGATTATTGATATAATAGTTTCACATTGGTGTCAACTAACATTGTCATAAAATCGTCACAAGTTTGTAGCAAACTAGATAGTATTAGCTACATAATCGAAACTAATTTGCAACCGATTTGGATTGCAATTTAGGGACAACTTAGTTACGCATTTAAAATTAAATAACTATTGATATTATAAACAGATATTGTTCATCACTAAATCGATTGCAATCTAGTCGCCGTGTTACCACCAAACTCTAACAATTATCGTATTTCAAAATTTTCACGAATCTATCACTATTTGTGACAATGTTGGGATGATATTTTTAGTAACAAATATTATGTAGCTTATCAATTAAATTCTTGTAGTGATAGTGGAGTTATAAGAAGCTCTGCTTCGCCTCATTAGTTTAAGAAGGTCTTGAGTTCGAGTTCTCTGCATGTATAATATTTTCATTAAAAAATTCACCCACCATAATTAGATGTTCAACTCGGGATGACTTAGATTAGCGAGACTAGTAGCATGGATACTATGGATAAACCAAAAAAAAATACACCCTTAAACATATTTCTTTAGAAAAAAATTCAACTGTAGAATATTAAATTGAATAAGCTCTGTTTCTCCTAATTAGTTTAAGAATATTTCAAGTTCGAGTCCTCTGCATGCATAATATTTTCATTAAAAATTTTAATTTTACCCATCGTAATCAGATGTTCGACTCGAGATGACTCGGAGTACGAGACTAGTAGCATGGATACTATGGAGAAACCCAAAAAATACACCCTAAACCATATTTCTTTAGTCAAAATTTTCAATTGTATAGTATTAGATTGAATAAGCACACCTCCCCCCCCCCCCCCCCCCCCCCCCCCCCCCAGAAACACCCCAAGTAGGTAGTAACATATTTTTTATTCCTCTATGGATCTTGTGGCTGAGCAACTCACCTGATAGATCAAATGAAGGACAAATATCTACCGAGCATAGACAAATGCTAAAGGAAACGATCGACATGCAAGCGTTAAAAAAGAAGAAGAAGAACATGAATTCAAAAAGATATATTTGATAGACCCCTCACTAATATGAGATTTTAATAGATGAAACATGATTAGAATTTTGAAATTAATCATTTGATGTAATCATGATTTATTTTCTTCTAATAAGATTAGCTTGAGGAATGGTTGATGCATTATTTAGATATGTGCTTGAAAGTGTCCTATCAAGTTATTGTATTTGATGTTCTCGATGATCTGATGTCTGATATTTGGTCTTAAATCCTTTGTAAAGCTATCAACTTTGGATCTCCTATTTATAAATTTTTTACTATTACATCATCTTGAGGAGTCTACTACCACCACCTAAGGGGCAGTACAAACTCTCAATGATATTACAACATCACCGTAGATTTGTTACAATCTATAGTGCATGTCTCCATGCGGTATGAAGATTTCACTACAGTCCGTAAGACTGTAATGGATGCCAATAGCACTTGGGATGCACTACAATCTATAGCACTTGCCTCCATGGGCAACCATAGCACATGGTTGCACTATAGGATGTAGTCCATGTTAGTTATAGATTGTGCATACACATGAATGTACTATAATATGCACCATGATGCATTCCAGATGTGCATACCTATTTTAATTTGATTAGAATTATCATTTTTCATAATGTTATTTATATATGATTAGGGTATCAATAACCGCTACTTATAACTTGATTCAGAAAATATATGACTCAAATAATATCTTGTTTAAGATGAGGTAACGAAAAGAGAAAGCAAGCCGATGAAACATGTTCAAATGAGTGCACTGAAAAAGAATGGGAATGGAATCATTCAGAGCCTTTGGCCTATTTGACAACGTGACACTACGATCACATACAAAAGTTTTGCCCTTCAGCTCAACAATATGGAAAGCAGTTATTCGTTATATCCATCCTCTCTCTCGTGATTTGCCCAGTCATATCGTGGGCCGACAATTTTTCTGGATAGGTCGAACTATTGGAAGCAAATGGAAAAGGAGCTGGTGTTTATATGTTCGTGTTAAGGCATGATGATGCTTAAGTTGCTCAAATTGGGATAGGTCTTCTTGCAAATTATAGTTATGAATTTCCTTTATGATGCTTATGTGATCCATATTGTTGTAGATTGTTAAGAGTTATTATGATGATTGCCCATACTAAGCGCTATTATAATGATTGTTCATGATGCACTTCAGATTATGTTTATGTTACAGTGGATTGACACTAATGTGTGTGTGTGTGTGTGTTATATTAAGTGAAACAAATAAGATTTATAAAAAGATCACCATTATGCGAGAATTGTCGGGAGTAGAATTAAAAGATGCAATTATGATGATGTTAGAGACTTGTAGAGTAGCTGATGATGATGACGGTGATGTCGATGACAATGACAATGATGTTGATTATGTATGTTATGCATTAATCAAAGTAAGGTAAAGATGAGCATAATGATGTTATGAAAGTAAAACAAATGTGATACATTGTGAAAAGCATGAAATGATGTGATTTTTATTTATTATATGATAAACTGTTTATTATTATATTATTATGTATTCACATGACTCATGATATTAAGATTTTCATATTAATGTGTTATAATATGACTTACTTATTGAGTTTCATAAACTAACAAGAGAATTGTCTCTTGTGCATTGGATCCTGCATGTAATTATACTAAGTGATGATGATGACGATGACATTGATGGTGATGATGATGGCATGAGCGATAATGGATGTTCATGATAGGTTTAGCTGATGTTATTTTAGTTTCATTCTAGAAACAAGGAAATTGTAATAAAGTGTTTTTTATTATGAATTTTGAAATTTTTTGTTAAGACAAGACATTAGCATTATTTTAAGACTTCCACATTTAGTAATATTTCTTATTTTCCTTTCAATATGTTCCACTCGTGCAATTTGATTGATCCATTATCAAATAGAAAAGTCAATTTCATGCCAAGGCATATATGTATGTGAAGTTAAGTGATGCCTCTAAAAGGGCCTTCGAACGTGGTTTTAGGGTGTATTTTTATGAATATTACAGTTAGGTATTAGACCATAAGGTCAAAACTCTCTTGACTTTCTATAATTTGTAAAAAAAGGTTAATGTGCAAACCAACACGAGCAGACGACACACCGTCCAATATAATATAAAGTTAGATTTTTATGTTTTTAGTGAATTACAATGTTAACTAAGTGTTTTTACATGATAATATAGATGCCTCCGAGTTGAGGCGAGACCAAGGCCGAGGTTGAGTTCAATTATCACAAATCAGGAGGTGAACCAAAATGTGAGCCAAGGGCCCAAGGTAGCTAGGTAGCTGGCAACCCACAAATGATGTAAAATATTTGTTCATTTGAATAAGTAATCAATAAAATATAAGTAATATGATGTAAAACTAGTGAGAGAGGTTGAGTGCACAAACTAAGAATGTATATAGTCATTTGTCAACAAAGTTCAGTCTAATACTTTGGCCTACGTCATCGTTCCGACTTCTTTAGTTTGAGAGCCTCAAAGATCCACTAATACCACATTCTAGACGATTCAAGACAACCCAATTAACCTTAATTGTCTTTTTTCTGCTCTAAAGGTAAAACACATTTCTTATTATTACAAGCTCTCAAACTACAAATAAACTTCACTCGTAATTTGTTTGCTCAAGAAGTAAGGCATAACCCACTTATCAAAATGAGCTATGCAAATACAAATAGATTTTTTCTCTTGTTTACAATGATAAGCTCACACATAATAAAATAAGAGAGAAACAAATGAAAATTATTTATAAGGAAGGTTTGTGATTGTATGATTATGCTCAAGAACAATTGCTTCAACTTCTTCAATATCATATGTCTTCTTTTATATCATATCCCCTCATTATGGCCATTGTACATTCAATATTTGGTCATCTCACAAAGTTTCTTTTTCAAATAAATTGACCATTTTTATTTCTTGATATAGATTGTTGAATCTAGGATCCCAAGATTGTTTTGATGATCACAAATTTGTAAGGAAACTTAGTTTGAACTAATGAACTTGTTGAGCTGATTTCTGAAATAGGATAATCAGGTTCAGAATATGAAAGGTCGTCCTAAGCATATGAAGTGGTCGACCAACATTGAAGGAAAATGCATGTGAAGAGGAGTCAAAGGCTAAATGATCGATCAAAGATATAAAGAGGACGACCGAAGAGAAGGGCTTAACAGGAGAGGTCGCCCGATGATGTGTAGTGGGCGAACCGAGGGTATCACCCTTATAACCAAAGGATGGAGAACGGGCTGTCCAAGGAGAAGTGGACGCCCAGTGAAGACTTAGTCGAAGAAGGGTCTTGGCTAAGCAGAGGAGAGGTCGTCCGAAGTTGAAGAGC
>LTAE01003658.1:0-11484 GCA_001647135.1 Pontederia paniculata
ACTAGATAGTGGTTGAGGCTAATTTTATTAAACTACAAAATCAGTCAAAATTCCAACCCGTTGAAGTCTACTTTCCATAGGCTTTGGTTTGAATTATTTAGAATTATATATTAGAAGTTATGAGTAAATGATTATAAACTACTCTTGCTATTTTCTGAAATGGTTGATCTGAATTGTAAATCTACCAAAAATACTATTCATATAATGAATTTAGGAATTTTTTATGTCACACACTAATGGAACTCTGCTTTCAGATCCAATTTGAATTACACTCATAGGCTATGTCAAGTGGAATTTATAATTTTTACATTGTACATCATACAGTTTGTCAGGATTCTAAGATGAAATAGAACGTAGGCAAATCTCTGAATTTTCTGAGACCTTCTTAGAAAAGATAACACTTTAATTTTTATATAGGTCCATCCTCTAGGAATATAGTTTCATCTAAAATTGTAATGGTTTGAGTTTAGTAAGTATTGCATGAGTTATAAATTTTATATTCAACATCACTCAGTCTGCCAGAACATAGAAACTGAACAGAATAGTAAAATCTTGTTAAATTTCCTGTGATCATTCGAGAATAAGTTAGATAAAATATTTATATGGATTAAAATTTTAAGAGTTGGCTTTTGGTAAAATTTATAGTATTTGAATATGTTGTGTTAACTGACTTCACCCAATCTTCCAAGTGCAAAATTGATATCATATTGATGTTGTGAAGTTCATAAAATCAAATCATTGTAATACCATCCATGGAGGATAGGAAAAATCCGCAAGTGACCATCATTTCAGATAAAATATTTGACCCTAGATTTATATCCTGATTCATGATATGATTTGAAAAATCATTTGACCATAAAAAATTACGAAATTTTACATGTGAAATACCCTTTAATTCAGATTTCCATAGACTCTAGAAATACTAAAAATTAAGTTTTACGTAAGGAGTTATGATCCTATCTTCTTTACATGTCACTCATGCTTTTCTGAGACAGCTACAAGATCATATGTTAAATTATGAAATAAATGATATAAGAGTAACCAGATTTTGATACTTAAAGTTATGATAGAATACTTTACATAGGATCAGATGCAAGTTGAATCAACTCAAAAGAACATGTATAAATGAAGTTATGATTTTTTTACCATACATGACTTCATCTGTCAGGTTGTAGATCAGGGACAAAAAATAGTTTGATTCCAAGATTTTTAGAGAAATAATTTGCAAAGATTAGAATTCTAGATTTTTACACATGAAAGGTTGAAAGTTTAAATTATAAGAAAATTTAGAATTCATGATTTTATGCTATCTACAATGAGTTATAAATTTTTAAAGACACATTACTCAGTCTGTCAGGACCTAAAACTAACATAGAACATATGTTAGAATGTTAGTTTTTCTGCAATAAAAGCAGATGAATATAAATTCAAAAATTTATATATGTTACTTATAAGTGAGTCTAGATTGAGTTAAAATTAGTTTTAAATATTATTTGGGTATATATAATAGAATTTATGAATTTATCTTCTACTAGTATGTCATTTATCAAGGTGTAAAAATTTACATGTAAGGATTGAATTAATCAAATTGTTTGTTTATAAGTAGGTAAAATAATATCAAATATTTATGCATCATTTATATACCTTTTGATGTATTTCTCATCACAGAAAGAAAGGGTGACCTATAGCTTGAGGTTTGTGAAGAAAGAATAAAGAGAAAGCCAACTAAGAATAAGGTATGTAGGGTGGATCCATATAGTTTTATTTATATGATTTGTATTATATAGTACATATAAAGTTCTAGCTTATGATATTTTTGAATGATATTTCTAGCCATCATGATTACTTCATAAGAAATGTTGGAATGAATATTTTGATAAATAATTATACTTTATATTGCAAGATACTTATTTAAATATGAAAGAAAGTACATGAAAAAAAGTGTTGTTTGATGTAACTAGTGAGGTTATTGTTATGAAAGTCATATGTTATATCTGATAAATGATTGACAGATTGAAATGGATTTATATAAATATATGCTATACTTTATTCGTGTTGAAAGTTATTTAGATGCAAAGAAAAATATTTTGGGAGTTGCAATGATGCAACTATATAATATGACACGAATAAATTTTCTATTATATATTTATTACTATTAAGGCAATTATATGATATATGATATGATATGATATATTATCCTTAGGATAATATTATATCCTCAAGGAATGATATGATAAGCCATATGATATGATATGATATGACATGATATGATATGATACGAAATGGTGATCCATTTGCATCTTTCATATGCATGCATTTGCATTACCCCTGCCGGGTTGATATGTTTACCCCTATAGGTTGAAATACCTTATAGGGCTGATATGATAAATTTCTGGAAGGATGACTCAAGGTTGTTTGGACCTAAGTGCCATACGAGCCAAAGTGCTACATTGTAACTGATGGGAGCCACCACTTGAATTCGTAGGGGCCACCTCTAGAATTCAACAACACTATCCCGGCCGGATTGACATGATATCCCGAAAGTGATGGTACCTCTGGCCAGATGGTTTATATGATATGACATGCATACATAGGTCCTTGCACAAGTCAATTTCATGAACATGACATGCATCACGATGCATTATTATATTACGATGACTCTATATTAAAGGATATGTTTAACATTATACGATAAATTTTATGATGATTATAGGCCATGTTCTTATAGTCTATTGTATGATATTATGATATATGATATGCTTCAATGTGCTATGTTGGGTGATGGTATCGTATGATATGTTACGACATTATATTAATTATTTCAATTTTATATGATAGGTTTCGAGTTATAATAAGTTGTCTTGATATATTATATGATATATTTCAATGTTATATGATAGAAATGTTATGTAACAATTAAATGCTAACTATTATAGAATAAAATGTCTATGAATTGTTAAGTGAAGAAGAACTTGTCCATATAATATGATTTTTCAAATATTACAGACATGATTATGAGAATAGTGAATTAGTTGATTAAAATTATGTCATATGAGTTATAAGTATGCTTCATGTTAGAATTTTAATATTCTATTATCATGGTTTACATGTTTATTTTGACCTTACATACGAGCCTTTGCTCATGAAAATTATGTATATATATACATATCTGTATGTATATATATGCATATTCTTCCTGTATTTTTTGATCCTACAGGTAGATGGAGGGTGGTCAATTCTAGTGACATGGATTGGCACATGGAATTGAGTCCTCAATAGTTTGTAATGATTTTGTACCATAATTATTTATATTTATATATGCATGGAGAACAAAATTTAAATATTATTTTAATATGTTTTTAATCATGGTGGAACGATAGATAGCGACCAATCTCTCGAGTTAAGATTTTTTTTATTTTATTTCCCGCTTCCACTATCTCAAGGGTCAGGGCGTTACACCGCTGGTTGGGATCACTAGATATCAACAATGTGCTTCGGACGTCCGAAATGTGTGATGGGCGTCTGAGGTTGTCCTGAACCTTAAGTATCTTAACCATTTCATCCCTTCCTATTTTGAGTCCTTAGTATCTTGATTTAGGATCGATATCTAAAGAAAAATAAGCATTGTTATGTATGTGTTGTGCAACACATTTAATTTACAACTTTATTAATCAGTGATACTCACATAAGTAAGTCACCAATGAGTCAAGTTGTTTTTCTGAAATTCTAAATCCAACATTCCAAATCTTCTCTTAAACATATTAAGCCTATCTCCTCTCAGGAGTTATATAGTCTAGTGAGAATCCTTGGGTTTGGTTTACTAAATATCATATCTAGTTTGGAGGCTATTGAGTATGGAATTTCAATTATACCTTAGTATAGTTGTTAATCTACGTCCTTCTCTTTCTCAAAATTATTTATGCCCGAGAATTTCAAATTCTTTTATATATTTGAGAATCTGTGGATCTTCAGATAATGTCATCCATTAGAATATGCAGAACTAAGGTATTATTCCCAATATATTTTAAGATAGAATTGCACCCATTTAACCATGCTGCCTTAACACTCTTTTGTTATTTGTTTCCAGTTTCTTGTTCAGTGAAAGGCACTTTATTTTAAATTTCTCTCCCTTCTGGGTGTTTATCACTTATCACTGTATTCTCATCAGTAGTGATCTCCCTGAGTTGAGAATTCTCATTCTTGTAGACTGACTCATCTAGATCATGATCATTCTAATTGTCTTCTTCTATGAACTCAGTCTTCCTAGGTTGATCACTAATATAATCAGCTCCATTGGAGATGACATGCATTGATTCTTTACCCTATTAGTATTCTTTTGATTGTCAACTTTATAAGCCTTACAGAAGTTTGAGTCTCCTAGCAGAGGGTTACCATCATTCTTTCCATCATATTTTTCTTCTACAGGCATTTAGCCAACACTTATGTTTTGAATTACTTCAGAGGATGTTGACAGCTTCTGCCAAGAAAAATGGCCAGTTTGTTCTAACTAAGCAGGGTCCTATTTATTTCAATTTATATCTAATCTTCCTGTCAGCTACTCCACATTCTTATGAAATTCTTGTTGTTGACAGTTTGATAGAGAATTCCAATTCTCACAGAATTCCTATGGTTCAAGTGACCTACTCTCATATGTCATGTTTCAGATTTGTCATGCATATTATATAGGCACTTATGATTAGGCAAATCATCAACTCAGAAACATATACACATTTTGATGCCTAAATCGCAAATGCAAAACTTTTCAGTATTTGCATGAGTTGAGCATTTGATCTGTTTAAAACTAACAATCTAGTTTCTGTAATATAGTTAGCTGATGTTCAATAAGTTATGTTTTAAGTTTTCTACCAGCCTTACATTTCTTATAACTCTATTTCAGGTTCTTAGGGTTACCTTTACCAAGAACTTTCACTTGGTCATTATCCCCCAAGATTTTCTTTGCCACTTAGTGTCCTTATTATGTTCAAGATGTTCCCTTCATCTCTAATCATTTGTCTTGAGCAGTCTCTGCCAAAGTATCACCTTGTTGGTTTCTGATGGTACCCTGCTAAAACAGCACACAATTTTGTATTTGGTACCCAAGGTGCTTTGGGTCTAGAGATGTTAGTACCAAGAGTTCCTTTAGGAACCCAAATTTGTCTAACTTTGGGGAATGTATGTCTTCTACTTTTACAGTTAAAGCTATAGTGTCCTAATTTGTTACAGCAATATCATGTAATATTCCTAGCACACATTTTTCTATGGTTTAGATGAGAGTAAGTTTTCAGGTTTCCTATTTTAATAGAATTTATGGTTGCATTAACAGGAATCATGTAAGAGTAAGAATGTACATACCCATTTCTAACAGCATGCATGTAAACATGTTTATTTTTACTTTGATACATGAATGCATGGTTCTTTTGTTTTGCCTTATTTTCAAAATTTTGTTTTCTGACATTTACATTTTCTTTTGATGGCAATTCTGTATTCTTATTGACAATTATAAGTTCAAAGTTTATAGTAGTTTTGACCTCATTCATACACGTGGAAATGTTAGGGGAGTTTGGGTCGAAACAGTGTGAAGTTTTTATGAAATTTGTTGTTCAGGATTATTATGCAGGAGTCAAAACCTAACCCTTTCTTATTTAAAGAACTTTTATGCTGAGACAGCATAATATCTAGCATCTTTCCCCCATAAGAAAATATTTCAAAATTATTTTTAATATCGGTCAGTTCTGACTTTAAAGATTTTATAGTTTCAAACATTTTTTTTAAGTTAGCATTTTTCATAACTATTTGACAATTCAGATCAAAAATTTTTTTTTCAGAATTACAAATATTTTCCTTCAGCTTATTATTTTCTTGAACCAGATTATCATTCTTTCTCTTCAGGATAGAGTATTTTCTGATCATAAGATTAAGTTTTTTATGCATTTCGAAAATAATATCTTCATCACATTCATCATTATCACTATTACTATCATTTGAGTGAGAAGGAGATACCTCATCATCTGCCATAAGGTACAATGGCGCTTCTTCATCCTTTTCTGATGATGCTCCTTCAGTCTCACTGTCTTCATCACTTGAGTCGTCCCAAGTGACTTTGAATGCCTTTTTCTTCTTGTAGACTGAGGAGCTCTTTCCTTTGTTCTTTCTACTCAGTGAGGGACTCTCGTTCTTGTAGTGTCCCACCTTGTTCCATTCATAGCACTTCACCTTCGACTTATAAGTTGGCTCTCTCTTCTGAAATTCCATTTTCTTCTAAGAGACTTTCATGAATTTTCTGAATTTCTTAGCATATAGAGTCAACTTTTCTTCACTGAAGTCTGTATCACTCTCTCAGATTCTTCATCTTCATCATTTCTCTCAATCTTTTTAGACTTCAGAGCTAAGGCCTTCTTTCTTGTGCTTGCCTCCTCTCTCTCCTCTTCAAGTGACATCTCATAGGTCAGTAGAGATCCTATGAGATCATCAAAATCGAGCTTGTTCAGGTCTTGTTGTCCCTCAACCACAGTCCTCTTCATGTGCCATTTTGGTGTTAAGGACCTGCCACATCATCTGGCACACCTTTGGTCGTTCGCTGATTCCCCCTGAATCCTTCGGGTGTCCACTGCACCTCCTTGTGGATACCTCGGACGTCCACTCATTCCACATTGAGATCCTCGGATGTTCGCTCTTTCTTTTGTCAGTGCTTTGGCCTTCCGCTCTCTTCCCAAAGAGGTCCTCATACGTCCACCAAAACTTCCTCTGACAACCTTCGGACGCCCGCTCATTTCCACCGAAATCTTCGGACGTCCTTTCCTTCTCCTGACATTCTCCGGACGTCCACTGACACCTCGCCAGATTCCTTGGACGTCCATTCCTTCTCCTGTCAGATATCCTGGTCGACCGCTGCTTTGTCTCTTCAGCCCTCGGATGACCTCTGACTCCTCATCGGTCTTCCAATCGTCTGTCTCCACAGCTCTGACAAACTCTTGGATGCCCACTTGTCTTCTCACCAAGACCCCGGATGACCTTTGTCTTTACTTGATGTCCATCGGTCGTCCGCACTTCATCTACGGTCGACTGATCTCCTGTCTGTCATCTGCTTTGGTTGTCCACTGCTTTAACACAAGAGCCTTCGGACGTTCACTCCAGCCTTGGCAATCTTCTGGTCGTCCATTGTCTTCATCATGAGCCCTTTGGATGTCCATTGCCTTCAACCTCAGATCTTCGGTCGTCCTTTCTTTACCAACGGACGATCTCTTCTCTGCTTAGCCAAGAGCCTTCTTCGACTAAGTCTTTTCACTAGGCATCCACTTCTCCTTGGACCGCCCGTTCTCCATCCTTTTGTCATATGTGTGAAATCGTCGGTCGCCCATTGCTCTTCATCAGGCGACCTCTCATGTTAAGCCTTTTACTTCGCTCGTCCTCTCTGTATCTTTGGTCGACCGCTCAGCCTTAACTCGTCTTCACAGACATCTACCTTCAATATTGGTTGACCACTCTATATACTTAGGACGACCTTTGCACACATGAAGTTTTTATGATATGTCTTTTATGTGCACATGTCATCCATTCTTTTAACTTCGGTCGACCTATCATGCTCTGAACTTGAATATCCCGTGTTTTAAAAATCAGCTCAACAAGTTCATTAGTGCAAACTAAGTTTCCTCATAAATTTGTGATCATCAAAACAATCTCAGGATCCTAGATTCAATATTATCATTATAGATAGGAAATGGCCCCATGTAGACTATTCCCCATACATAAAAAAATTCTACTTCTAGAATATCATGTTAAGGTAGCTCATATGTTTCCTGATCTTTGACAAGAATCACAAACCTTGAAAGTCATGAATGCATCCCTGAATAAAGAAGGCCAGTAGAAACCAGATTGGAGAACTTTAACAGTTGTCTTGTTACTGCCTCGATGTCCTCCATATGGTGAAGAGTGACATTCTTGCAAAATCTTCTCCATTTCTATTTGTGGCACACATCATCTGATAACTCCTTCAGTACACTTCTTAAACAACAAAGGATCATCCCAGTAATAATACTTGATATCATAGAAGAATTTCTTACTTTGCTGATAAGTATACTTGATGACAAAAAAAAGGTATACCTAAATAGCTTGACCCAATCTCCAAAAAGCTTGTCCTGAGCTCCATTTTTGTAAACATTATTTGCTAATTTATTTCCATTTTTCGCATTTTGAATATTCAGCATCACTATATTTAGATTTTGGGATTTTGAACTAATGTAAGGAGGTTTTTAACTGATTTTCATGATTTGTGCAATTTGACATTTGAAATTTTAAATCCTTTCCTTTTTTTTGTTGCAGCTAAGGAACTAGGGTAACTTCCATAATTACCCTCGGATTTTGCAGAGCTTACCCCCGGAATTTGCAGAGCTGACCCCTCACCTGGCCGAAATTATAAGGATTTTGCATATTTTAAATTTCTTTCACCTCCAAATTTTGGGGAAGAATTGGAAAGGATCTGAGGGCAACACGTAGGAGAATATAAGGAAGAAGAAGACGATGTGTGCAGAAGGGAGGAGGACGGACGCCAGAGTTCTATCATTTTGTACTTAGTTAATTTTTCGACGAACTATTTTGGCTAAACTATTTTGTCATTTTGTAACTCTTAGCCCCAGGATTTTCGGCTAAACTCTTATTGCTGAAATCCTGGGGGAAGCTCTAATCTATCCATTATGCTTTGAAATATTTTGAGTTTCATCTTCTATATCACCTACTTGATCTCGTGTGTTGAATCACATGTAAGGTTTTGTATGTTTTATGTTTTCTTGTTGATTCGTTCGGTTAGTCCCAAGTGTGCACTGTTCGTAAGGACCTTATAGTGTTGCCACCTTCACACAGTGAGCCAAAAGTCTAGTGATGAAGTTTGGGGGATCATTAGTCCAGGTTATGCCTTCTGAGTTAGGGATAGGTGAGAGTTTGCCCCTATCTCTGGAGCTTGACCCGGAGCAAGTAGCAACACTCTTGAATTTGACTTATAGATTTAGATAGAGAGGGGAACTGAGTTGCCTTGACCTCGAGAGAGGCTTGATAGGTAACTTGGAGAACAATTCTCTTAGTCGGCCCACGAGCATATGCCCCGAGAGTGGGGGCTTGTTGATCAGGTTACCACTGCGAGAGTAGGCTTGGACCTCTAGTGTCAAGCCCCAACCATAAGAGCTTGTCTGAGGAAAAGTGGAAACAGAGGCGTAGAACAAAGTTTCGCTGTGGATTGATACCCGAAGTACTCGACGATTGCCGTATACTTGTGTTGATAGGAGTGTGCTAGGTTTATAAATATTAAAATTTGAAGTGAAGATAATCTTTTACAGAAGCTTGACCCTGGCTTTACGCCCTAACCTGTGGTCATTTTCTATCTTACCCCACACTTCGCATCAAGTTTTTGGCATTGTTGTCAGGGTTACTTTTGATTTTTCATGCCTTTAACCCCGCTATTCTGATTTCAAGTCTTATTTACATTGTTTATATTTCACACCTTGTCTATAATTTTTAGATTTTTTTAATTTATTTTATTTTATTTCATTCTGACCTTTGGTCTGTTGCCTAACCCTAACCTCTGTTTGAGAGATGCATGCTAAGAACCAATCCTGAAGAAGAAGGAATCCTTGAGTTCAACCCTGAGATCGAACATAATTTTAGGAGAGAAGACGAGAGCAAACACTAAAAAAACTCCAAGCCCGAGCATTAAAGAACAACACCGATATGGCCCAACCTGATCCAAATGGGAGTCAAGCTAATCCAGTTGGGGGCCAAGCTAATCAAGTAAACCCACGCTTTGCGGCCAACCTTGATGCAGCTCGAGCGCTTGAAGAATTCTGTAGATCTACAGTTGTAGGCCTAAACTATGGAATAACAATGCCAAAGGTGAACGCCAATAAGTTCCAGCTGAACCCAACAATATTGGGTTACCTGGGGCAGAACCAGTTCGGCGGCCTTGCCCATGAAGATCCTAATCAACACTTGATCAACTTCATCGAGATCTACAACACCTTCAAATGCGATGGAATAACAAACTATGCAATCAGACTTCGCATATTCTCATTTTCTCTTCGGGATAGGGCCAAGGACTGGCTTCGTTCATTGGAGGAGGATGCAATCAGTACATGGGATGAGCTCATCTCAGCCTTCATGACCAGATTCTACCCCCCAGGAAAGATCGTGCAAATGAGGAGTCAAATCACCTCATTCATCCAATGGTATAATGAGTCACTCTACGAGTCACTCTACGAAGCATGGGAGAAGTTCAAGAAACTACTGAAGCAATGCCCTCACCATGGATTCCATAAATGGATGACGGTCCAGACCTTCTACGATGGGCTTACTCTCGAGAGTAAGTCCACCCTCGACTCAGCAACTGGAGGCAGGTTCATGTCCCAGTAGAGGTTGATTAAGACCCATCGAGAGTGGCCTAAAGATCAGGTTAATAGAAAAAGACCCGAAGAACAAAGTTAGTTCAACTCTCTTCCTAAATACAAACCCTCGTCAACCTATTTCAGAAAACACAGGAGAAGAAGGTTGACCCAACCTCCTCAAGCTCCATGATCTATGCAGCAGAAGCAACCCCGAACCGGCGTGCTCCGCCTTTTGTGTAGTGCAAGCAGTGCTGGATGATTGGACATGTATCCACCCAATGTCAATCCATCAACTACAATGTTCAAGAGCCCCAAGATGAACAAGTTAATGCTGCGGCAACATATGGCCAAAACCCAGTTGTAGGACAATACCAAAATCAAGGTCCACCATGGATCATATCACACCCGAACCTGTCAAATAAAAACCAAAACTACCAGCAAGGGCCCCTAGCTCAAAACTTCCAACAAAATCAGTACCCACCTCATAATAACCAGCCAACAACAGCAGGCCATACCTGCACCCCCTTCCTATCTAGCTTTACCCCAACCTCAAGCAAAGTCAAGTCTTGAAACAATGATTGAAGATTTCCTGAGGCAACAAAGCGAAGCAATGAAACAACAGAACGAGGCCTTGAGGCAGATGTGCACCAAGATTGACATGCTTGCTGCCCATAACAAGATCCTAGAAAATCAAATTGCACAACAAGCAAGCTCAGCTACAAGACATATGGGAACATTCCCAGGGCAACCTGAGGTAAACCCAAGAGAACAGTGTCAAGCTGTGTCTCTCAGGTGCGGGAAGCAACTAGAAGAACCTGCAATGAAACAAGCCTCGCTTGAAACAACTAAAGCACACCTGATGCGAGCAAAAATATACATGTTGCACGCATCTATTTCATGTCATTTTTAGGCATTTAGTATATGTTTATTTATCATTTTAGTACATTATTCATTATATTTTGTCTTTGAGTCAGAAACTACCAATATGTTCTCCTTGGTGTGATTTTCAGGCAAAAGAAGCCAAAACTACGCAAAATTTGGATTAAACATCAAAGAGCCGAGGTCTACAGAAATCAAACCCAACTCGGGCCGTTTTCAGTAAAACGGTCCGTGTTCG